>APFE031710617.1:157221-212781 GCA_000404065.3 Pinus taeda
GAGTCACAATATAATCCAGCCGACCTAACAATAATAATATAAAGCCACAAAAATAATAATAGAGGGATTCTATGGGGCACAGAAATAACAATATGTGGGTAATAGGGCCACAACAATATAAATAAGGGGTATAACTACAATAGTAATGGGGTAATCACTAGTATTATAGGGACCCAACAGGAGAACTATTTATAACTTTAGAAAAACCTTCCAAAATGATCCATATAAAGGGCACAATTATTAGTTTTAAGTTGCTCTTTCTTAAGCATGTTAATAAATACAACTTCAACTTATATTGACATTATACTCAACCCACGTATAATTTGTTGCAAGTGGCATACCAACCTTATCCCACAATAGATAATTAATGGCATTATCAAAGGTGTGTATATGAGTCAATATATCTAACATCATCGGCCCATATAACATTATGTTTGAAGGAGACTGGCCCCATAAATGTAAGCATCATCATTTACCACTAAACCCCAACCTACAAACCCATTTTAATATTTATATTTTATATCAATGAATTTTATTACTAGCACAAGATACAAATAAGTATACTTTTTGACATTTAATCAATAAGCCACAGTTCTTATACCAAAATTACAATTATAATATGCATACCTTGGAAATACAAAATATTAATGGAAACTATTAACCTTGCAAAATTGAGTCAATATCTAACCATTGACTTCATCATTGTTATTACAACTGCAAAAATTTCAAATATAATAAATTTTGCACATTAGATTGTGTTATCCCTCTTAAAAGACATTAACAAATTTTAAATATTAGTGAACAAAAGTCTCATAATGTTGAACATGATAGATTTTTAACAAATTTTTAATTTAGCCCTTGAAACATAATTAACATAAGACATGTTCGTTTCAAAAGAGATATTTTGAATTTTCAAATTTGAATTTTTGGGTCCAAATAAGGTCAAGTCGGCCATCCTTCAATTCAAGTTGGCCCTATGAAAAGAGACACCCATTTGTGATGTAGGAGCATACAGCTCAGCAATTTCTTTATGTTCTAGTTAACTTAGGGGGTCTTGTGTTTTCAAGGAAGTTGGATTCCTATGTATGTAATTATTAATGTTTTGAGTGATTAGAATAGGAAATAATTAGATATTGTGAGGATATTTGTAAATTCTCTCGAATGTAGGAGAACATGAGTAATGATGAATGATGACAAGAGAGTTGGAAATCAATTATAAGTCTTAGACTAGAAAGTGATGTCATGATTCGTGGAACTAGAGAGGATTCTTAGGGATTACTGGAGTTAAAAGTGGACTTAGAGGATATTCAAGATTTAGTTCAGTAGATTAAGGATCTGAACCAGAATTAGTTAAACAAAACTTTTTATATAAATGTAAGCCTAAAAGGCATAGTAGTGAGGTAGAGCGTCAGTTAGTCGATCAGGAATCAGAGAGTCAATCATTTAGGCCTACGGGCAAGAAAGCAAAGGCCGCTGATATTGAAAATCAGGTCGAGGAAGAAATTCCTATGTAAATGGTTGTTTATTAATATAGATAACTCGATTCTGAGTTTGTGTGATGTGTATTTGAATTATAAGTTGTGTGTGAACTTGAGTAATTCTGCGTAACGTAGGTTGGAGGTGTGCAGAGTCAAAGAAGAAGTGCAGAGAGGAGTGTTATGGTTTTACACACAGAAAGTATTGGAAAAAGCCTTTAATGTTACAGCGAAGGTGAAGAATCATAAAGGCGCAAGCGAAGATCGAAATCAAAACAAATGAAGATCGTGAGGTGAAGATAAGTACACAAGCAGAAAGTTGAATGCGCGATTATATGGTAAGAACCAAAAGAACATAACAGTGCAGAGGAATCATTGGATCTATCAGATCAACAGACGAGTTAGTGTGCAATAGATGACTAAGATTAAGTTGCACAAAACAAAGTTAAGAAGAAGAATGGTGGAGATTAAACCCACATGCTTGAATAAGGATGAAGTGGTATTCACAAGGGATAAGTAGTTTCTCGCACACCCTAAAGGTGGTAAGCGGTCTTTCAAACTTTCACACAATTACCTTTAGATGTTAACACGTATCACACGGTGGAAAGAGAAAACCACTTTTCTCGCGTGCTCCCGACCTAATATCGGTCATGCACGATTCCACGCGAGAGTGCACGATAGTCGTCGAATCAAGCGAGATTGATCAACGGTGAAGATTAGCTAAGCTAGTTGGCGATTGAGTGACATGACAGCTGTTGGATTGGGCGAAGCAGATCAACGATAGAGATCGTCCCGGTTAATTGATGATCAAGTGACACGATAACCGTCAGATTGAGGAAGGAGATCAACGGCGAAGATTTAACGTGCTAAGGAGAGCATCGACGTATGTGCAAAGGTTTGTGGAATGGCAGACAAGTAAAGTTTTAAGCATGGTTATGAAATATTTCTATTATATGGGAATTATAATAGAAATAAGCAAGATTAATGTATTATGGGTTAATTTTGGGCTTTAACCAAAGTCTGAAAACCATGGTAGGGTTGACATGCGCAGTTAACAAAATCAATCGAACATTTGAGTTATAAGGATTAAGAGAGAATCAAATATATTTCCGCTTAAAGACTTAGACTTTGATAAAGTGCATTTTCACCATTGATATTGGTGTTTATCTTGGGACACACATAGTGTGACATGCAATCTTAATTTGCACATTGTGGGTATATGCAGCTTAGGCTGCATCATTATGGTATAATGTGGCTTAGGCTGGCATCATTTTGTATCAAAGCAGAACAAGGAAATTTTGCATGTAAGAATTCTTTGAGAAAACTTAGAACAGAGTTATGTTTTGAAGGTACGTATGCAGGCAAGAGGTGATCATATTTTAAATCTGACAAGTAGTAGGCAAACAGAGATAAAGTATAGCAGAATTTGCAGATGCAGAGGAAACAGAGAACAATCCATTCAAAGTGTAGGTGAATGGTAGAAAAAGATCATGCAGAGGTCTTGAAGGTAGTGACATAAGAAGGTGAGAACATTGGAGCAACCTAAAGCAAGGAGTGCTCAATTGGTTCCTGAGGAGAGAACTAGAGAGATACCAAAAGACTGAGCTCAGAGGAGAGAAGCTTAGTGAGGCATGTGTAGCAAGAATGAGACTTGTTACTGCAAAGGTTTTGTTGTAGTGCACAGAAAGATCATAAAGGCAATTCCACAAGAGGATGTGAGTAGAATTGCTAAGGGATGAAGAAATTTGGTAAGAGTTTGTAAGTGAAAGAAGGGGTGGTCAGAACCTAGTATTTCATTTGTGATTGAAATACAAGAGGACAGTTGTGTTCTTAAAAGTTGCAGATGAGTTGAAACCTAGAAGGAGTAGAGAGAAATGCTCGAGAGGTTCCAGAGAATAGAGAACCAAGTGCTTTCCAAAAGACCAAGTACAAAGGAAAGCTTGGTGAGGTAAGTGGCATCAGGGATGACTTGCTATTGCAGAGGCTTTAATGCAGCTCATAGTAAGTGACTAAAGAACTCATGAAGATAGAGAAGAAGATGACTATTGATAGTCATAACAGAGATAACGGAGGTTTTGAGAAAGACCACATTAGAAGAAAAGTTAAGAAGGAGGATCCCAAGGCAAATGGCAAGAGAATGAGTCAAGAGGAGCGTGACAAAGAGATTGTAGAGTTAAAAGAACAACTCAATGTATTAAGGCTGATACTAGAGGAAAACCAAAGACAAGGTTGGCTCTTGAGGAAAAAGGTAGTGAAGTGGTCTAAGTTACAGAAAAGGCTACAACAGAGGCAAGTAAAGTGGCTAGTGGAAGAACTCACAGAAGTTGAGCTGGAAATGGAAGTTTCCATTTGTGAAGCAGAACAGGGTGAAGTTATGGGTAAAGATGAAGACTAGAAATATGTGGAAGATCTTATGAATTATTATGAGAATTCAAGACAGCAAGGAGATATGATGACTGAAGCATCAAGTGAGATCACAAAGTCTTATGTTTTTAAAACTGATAGTTTATGTATGATTGCAAGTATTGCAGGAGAAAAGAAACTTTGTGAAGATGTCTTCAGGATGGATGATCTTGAAGAGAAAGGTGACAAGGAATATTTCTCAGAAGAGGAAGAATTTGACTGGTTATAGCAGAAAGAGTCTATGGATGGGTTACTCAATGAGTGAAGACGGTCATTTAAAGTTGTCATAGAGATGTAAGATCGGGATCTTATTTTGATGAAGAATGAAGGAATATTGTCTCAAAGAGGTAATCTAATGAATTTGATTAATGTTATTGATAAATAACAAATGCAAGAGAATAGTAATGCAGATGATGAGATAAGGATGGCTCTGGAAGAAGGGCTATAGAGGAACAGTAAGGCAATATATATTGAAGAAGGACATCTACTGAAAGATGCTAAGAAATAAAAAGTCTATGCTAAAGATTTAGTAAAGGGAGAAAGGACATCTGATGATTGATCACTAACAAAGGAAGGTTTTGCAGAGGATGAGCAGTCTTTTGAAGCTGTCAAAAGTATGGAAGAGTATCTTTCAGAAGATGAATACTCTTAAGTAAAGAAAGATGGAGAATGTCTCTTAAATGGGTAAAAAAGAGAATTATTGCAGCAGAAAGAATTTAGTAATGCATTGATGTTTGAAGTTGTTATAACATAGGAACAATTTCTTGTGAAAGAAGGAGATGAGATTCAACGTGAAGAACTTATGTGTGAAGCAACAGTGGAGATTGTTGAACCTTGTAATTCTTAAACTGATAATTTGTTTATAAGTGTAGGGATTATGAGTTATGAGGAAGTACTTATGAAGTGTCAAAGAGAAAATGAATTGCTGGAATATTTGCTCAAAAACTCAGAGTATGAAAATGTGATTGTAGACGAAACGGTTCACTACAATGGACAAGAACAAAAAGACATCATTGAAGCAGATGGTGTGGAAGAGAGACTTGCTTACAGTTTCGAGAGTCCTTTAGAGAATTCTTGAAAGAGGTTGAATCAGCATATTGATGCACTGATAGAGGAGGAAAAATTAGAGAAGCATACTGAAATGTTGCCAAAGGAAGAAGAGGCACTGAGGCCTTATGTTTTTCATTTTAATAATTGTTTTGTGAGTGCAGGTTTTGTTGCAAATGCTGGAGAAAATTTGGCACATATGAGCAGCCAAGTAAAGAAAGAAGAAGAAGGAAAATATGTTGTAATTGATGAACAACATAGTAATGTATTTGAGTGGAATCAAGTACATAGGAAATTAGAAGACAATTTGCTTTTTGAAAGTAAATTTGCAGATATTGAACAGAGGTCGTTTGGACAGCAACAAGAGGATAAGGATGAAAGAGTGGTAGTAAGGATCCAACAACTTCAAAGAGAAGACAGTGAAATGTAGGTTGAAGAGGAGTGGACAGAGTACAACAACAAATGGCAAAGTAATTATCAGTCAGAAGATAAATTGGACATAGAGATTGAAAGAATAATAATATTGATGATGAAGGTGCCTCAAAAGAAAGCAGCAGTAAGAAGACCAAGCAGCAGTAAGAGAAAGACAACAACAAACTGTAAAAGCATAGCTAGTGGGGCAAAGCAACATAAAGTGTGGAAACCTGGAGAACAACAACAAACAACAACAACAACCAAAGACAAATTATAGAACAAAGTATGGGATCCAGGAAGACAAAGGTCGAAAGCACATGATCAGAAGATCATGATTATTTTAACCTTGGGAGTCTAATGTAGGAGCATACAGCTCAGCAATTTCATTATATTCTAGTTAACTTAGGTGTTCTTGTGTTTTCAAGGAAGTTGGATTCCTATGTATGTAATTATTAATGTTTTGAGTGATTAGAATAGGAATTAATTAGATATTGTGAGGATATTTGTTAGATTATCCAAAAATACAATCTTATCATAGGTTATAAAATTAGAATAAAATAATTATTAATTTAAGATAGTAAATTAATAACTATTATTCTAGAATGTTTAATTATTTAGAATTAGTATTTTGTTGTAACTAGATATGACTCTCCAAATGTGTCGTATCTTAGGCTCTATTTTAGGAGATATGTTAGCTAGGTGGTTTGAATAGCATTTATTGTAAATGGACACTTGTTATTTAATAAGTGATCCATAATTAGAGGTAGTTAGGACATGGAGCTTATAAATAGATCATTGCAAGGGTGTTTGGATGTTCGGGTGTAAACTCTTGCCAAAATCAAATTATGTAATTATTTTTTTTCTGATTAATAAAATTATGTGTCTGAGGACACTTGTGCCATTATTGTGATATCAGAGCTCTAGTAATGCTGCAGCGAATGTGAGGAGGAGATTCTAGCTCTACAGGCACATGGAAAACTCCATTAATTTGGTCAGTTAATATTTGGTATGCAATCTATTGATTTGGCATCTTTTTTTTTTTGGAAAACAACTTTAATTATATCATTGATTTTAGATTTTTAAATCTAAAAATCATTCTTTGTTGCGCATTCGCTTGGTTGCCCCGGATTAAGCATTGAAAGATTGGGCCCAAATAATTCGTATGAGTCTATTTCAAACAGTGTATATAATTATATTATTAAGGGTATTGCACGACTGCAGTCAAAAAGGCCAAAGCTTCATTTGGTCGCTAAATTTCTCACAAAGAGGAGTGAAAGTGAGTCTATGATATCTAGATTTGACGATAATAATGATAGCGGAGCATTACAAATAAGTCTCTAGTCATATGCTATTTCAACATCTGAGTTTTCCTCTGGCAGTAGTTACAATAGCAATACTAGCAGTGATGACGACGGGATCGGAAGCAATGCTTGGAATCCAACATATCAGGAATTTATATTATGAGATATCGAGATATTCATTACAATGAGTATTATAGAAATCAGCAGTTCTTGATCAGTCAGATTCGATTTTAGGCAAAGAACTGGAACCACTTGAACAAATGTGTGTAGTGAAAGTGATAATTAGGACTATATTTTAACTTTGGAAGATCAAAATTGTCTGAAATATAATATATAACTGTAGCAGAGGTCTCAATTTCAACGTAGTATTCGAGTGAGGAAGGGCTACAGATAACGGGAAATACAAGTTTGATTACAGCTATAAGCCATTCGTCGCCCATTACTTAGACTTCTCCATCAGCCCCGCCAATCGACCGTCATCAATTGCTTAAAAACATGAAACCTGTAAAGTAATATGAAGCGTTGCGGTCTTGTATTTATTTTTTCATCAAAGTTGAAAATATTGTTGCTCGATTTCAAACTCAAGTCCTGCAGCATCATATTATTTTTTTCCGTCAAACTTGAAAATATTGTCACTCAATTTCGAATTCAAGCACTACTGCCTCATATTATTTTTTTTCGATCTTGAAATTATTGCCTACACTCAACTTTGAACTCAAGGCGTTCTTAATATCATTTTTTTGGTTTATTTCTCTCAAAGTCTGAGCAGGAACCGGGCTCGCTTGCATGGCATGGTCGACGGCCGCGCTGACCTCGGCCACTCTCCGCTGAATAGACGACGGTGAGAGCTCCCCATGTTGCAAAAGCCCGAGGTCGCTCTGTTGCTCCTTACATGCTTCCTTTGTGTTTGAAGTAGCTTCTAGACAATATTCCGCTAAGAGCTGAACGGAATTGAGGACTTTGATGGATTAAAGTGGTCCATTTGTTGGAAATCAAGATCAATGGCGCAAATCGATAGAATTCATGTAAACTACAATGTGATGGCCTTATGACATAAGAAAGTTTAAAGCTGACTTGAAAAGTGAAGAAGCCAAGAAATAAGAAATATTTTTTTACATTATTTTTTAATTTTGTAATGTTAGTGGAGTGATAAGGATTTTCAATTGTTTGTAATTTTGTAAATTTTGTGGAGAAATAAGGAATATTGTATTTTGGAGTAATAAGGGGATTTAAATTGTAACTTTTTGAAGAAATAAGTGTAACTCAAAGTAATTTTACTTTGAAGGGGAGTAACTTTTTTTTACCAAGTTTTGCAAGAGCATCGTTGTAAAAGTCAAATTTTGAAAGTTACCTTGTAATTTTTGAGAAATTGACTAGAGCCAAGTGCAAAGCTCAGTCATTTTTCTCCTGCTTCAACGACTATACGAGGGTAAAGGCCAAGCCCCGATAGATCTTTTTTTTTGCATGGTGTGTTGTGTTGTCCATATTGTCATTTTTGTTCTGATTTTTGGTGCGAAGCTTCAACGCTACAATGTCTAAGTTGATTAATTTGTTTTCTGATTCCGACAAACTTGAAGGCACAAAATCTTATAAAACATGGCACTATCTCATTGAAAGCACTCTCATTTACAATGAATTATGGCAGGGTATATGTGATGGAGATATTGCGCTGAATAAACCCACAAATGCAGTTGCACTAGCAAAATGGGAAGTTAAGAATGCCAAAGCCTTAGCTCTTATTAAATCTTCTATGAATGATGAAATGTATGTCCATATAGAAAATGCTACAGATGCATGGTCTACTTTGAAAACTTTTAAAGACCTCTTTGATACTCATCCTGAATCAAAGAAAGTTGATCTACAATTAAAATTGTTACAACAAAATTGACTGAAGGAGGTGATGTACTTGAATATATCTCAAGACTTAAGAATATTAGGCAGGAAATCATTAACGCTGGTTTCCCAGTAATTGATGATAGCTTTATGGTCACAATTGTAATTGTTGGACTTCCTTCTTCCTACACATATTTTTTGGAGACTCTACAATTAACTAGGAAATTAGAGAAACTAAAGTTTGATGAACTCTGTGAAGTGTTGACTCAACATGATAAAACTTTTGGGAAGAAGAAGAAAGTTGGTGAAGATATTTTTCTCACAGAGGCCAGCACTAGTAAATCAACAGCAGACAGTTCTCAAGCCAGAGGCAGAGGGAATCAGAATCAAGCAACACATAATGCACAAAGTCGAGGTCGAAGCCAAAGTAGAGGAAACAACTTTAACAGAGGCAACAGTTCAAGAAGGAGTAATTTTCAAGGTAGAGGAAACAACCAAGGAAGAGGCAATTTTCAAGGACAAGGAAATAATAATCAAGGTAGAGGACAATCTTAACATAGAATTCAAAGCAGAGGCAGAGGACAATCTTCAGGAAGAGGAAGAGACTTAAGCCATTATGCTGAAGATTGTCGAACATCTCTTAATAAAATTCCCAAGTTTCAGCAGCATTCAGCGCAATTTGCGAATGATCAAGACGATGATAACTCAGAATATGTTTTTACTTCCTCGCCAACATCACAACTTTCAACCCATCTTAGAAGTGACTATGAAGATGCCTGGATCTTGGATTCAGGGGCAACTCAACACATGACTTGTCGACGTGATTTTTTTTGGAATTTTCAAGATTTCCAACTTAATTCCATTCTTCTTGTTGATGATACAAAACATACTCCTTATGGAAAAGGAGCAATTAAAGTTTTCTCCCTAGCATTGGAGAAAAAATGATTTATAATGTATGGTATGTACCAACTTTTAAGAAAAATTTGCTCTCTTTAGTCATGATTCAACAAGCAAGACATCAGGTCATTATGGAAGATGTTTTAGTCAAGATTAATTCATTCAAATAGAACTTGAAAACTATCATGATAGGTTATGAAGATGGAAAATTGTTACATATGAAAGGGACAGTTATTCCAAGGCATTCTGATTTTGCAGGGGTAGTGACTACAGGTATTTCACCTGTAAGACTATGGCATGTAAGATATGGACATTTAAATTTTGAGAGTCTTTCTCAATTGCAGAAACAAAGAATGGTTAAAGGACTTCCCACTTTCAAAAGGGAAAATGCAAAATGTGAAGCTTGCATTTATGGCAAACAAAGTCGAGAAAGTTTTCCAACAAGTTCATGGCATGCAAACAGGCAGCTACAACTAGTTCACAGTGATGTTTGTGGTCCAATGCAAACTTCATTTGGTGGTTGCAAATATTTCTTACTATTCATTGATGATTTCAGCAAAATGACTTGGGTTTACTTCTTGAAAAACAAGTCAGAAGCATTTGATAAGTTTAAAAATTTTCGCCAACTTGTTGAAAATGAAGTCAAAGAAAAGATAGGTACTCTCAGGACAGATAATGGGGGAGAATTCACTTCAAATGAATTCAAAACTTATTGCAGTGAAAATTGCATAAGACGACATCTTACTAATGTTTACACTCCATAGCAAAATGGAGTAGTCGAAATAATTAATCGCACCTTGTTAGGAATGGCGAGATCCATGCTAACTTCCAAGAGGTTAAGTCCAACATATTGGGCAGAAGCAATCTACTTAAGAAACAGATCTCCAACTGCTTCTTTAGATGGAATCACACCTTATGAAGCTTGGTTTGGTTTCAAACCTCGAGTTAAACATCTTATAATTTTTGGATCAGTATGTTATGCCTTAGTTCCGAAAGAAAACGAACTAAGCTTGACTCAAGAAGTTTAAAATGCACAATGATTGGCTATTCTGATGAGAAGAAAGGGTATCGTCTTTTGACCTATGGAAAATTCATTGTGAGCAGGGACGTCATTTTTTATGAAACTGAGAGTAAGAGTGCTGAAGAAATTGAAAATCTTCTTCTCAAGTTAGAAACTAAGGGAAGTAAAAGAAATGGAAAAATGCAAAGTCAACCAACTTCATCAAATTGGTATGAACTTGATTTTTCTTCCTCTAAAGATGAGTCATCCAGTCCATCTACATCAACAACATCATCTGGATCTTCTAGCAGTTCATCCACATCTCCAAGCAGCAGCAGTTCTTCTGACAGTGATTCTCCGGACTCTTCACCTGAATGATGAACATCAGTTTATATTAATCCTCTTTACAATGATGGAGACTTTACAGAAGCGCAAACAAGTGAGCACCAACTTCCGAAATGGGCAATTCAACTTTTGAAAGATGTAAACCCTGATGAACAAAATAAAACAGGCACCAGAAGGGCACATAGAAGTGAAGGCAATTTTGCCTTGTTAGCAAATGATTTTACTGAACCTTCCACATATAAAGAAGAAGTAAAACATAAAGAATGGCAACAGGCTATGGTTGAAGAATATCAAGCAATAATTGATAACAACACTTGGAAACTTGTTGATTGTCCACAAAATGTTAAACCCATAGGATGCAAATGGGTTTATAGAATTAAGTATAATAAGAAGGGAGAACTTGAAAAGTATAAAGCACGACTTGTCGCAAAAGGTTTTGCGCAACAGGAAGGCATTGATTATGAGGAAACTTTTGCTACTACAGCTAAATGGAACACCATCCGATTAACACTTGCATTGGCAGCTCAAAAAGGATGGAAATTTCATCAAATGGATGTGAAAAGTGCTTTTCTCAACAGAGATTTACAGGAGGAAGTGTATATGACCCAACTGCCATGTTTTGAAATTGAAGGACAAGAACATAAAGTCTGCAAATTGATCAAGGCTTTATATGGATTAAAACAAGCTCCCGAGCTTGGTATGCAAAGATGGATGAATACCTTAAGAAAGTTTGACTTCAACGAAGTGAATCTGATGATACTTTGTATGTGCGACAATAGGGAAAATATCTAGTAGTTCTTGTTATGTATGTATTTGATCATTACTGGCAACCATGATGATCATATTGCACAGGTGAAAAAGGCATTACATGCAAGTTTTAAGATGACAGATTTGGGATTACTTCACTACTATCTTAGAGTTGAAGTCTTCCAACGTCCACATCATATTTTCATTTCTCAGAGTAAGTATGCAACAGAGGTTCTTCAGTGATTTGGCATGCAGGATTGCAAGCCCGTTCTCACCCCCATGGAGCAAAACTTGAAACTTTCAAAATTTGAAGGGGGGGAAGGTGGACAGTACAAATTATAGACAGTTGATTGGCAGCTTGATTTATTTGACAAATACTCGTCCTGATCTATCTTATGCAATCAGTATTCTTTCACATTTTATGCAAGAACCACGAGACAACCACTAGAATGCAGCCAAAAGAGTTCTTTGATATATCCAAGGAACAAAAGATTTTGGTCTTCTTTACACAGACTAAAAATTTTGTACTTGGTGGACATTCCTATGCCGACTTTGCTGGGAGTATTGATGATTGAGCATCAACATCAAGTTATTTAATGAACATGGGGTCAACAACAGTATCCTAGAGTTGTAAGAAACAAGCTACCGTGGCCACTTCTTCCACAGAAGTAGAGTACATTTCAGCATGGGAAGCAGCATGTGAAATTGTTTGGTTGCGTTGAATTTTACAGGACTTGGGCATTTCTCAGGCAGAAGCTACATCATTATTCATTGACAACCAATTAGCTATCAAACTTGCCAAGAACCCAGTTTTTCATTCAAAAACAAAACATGTGGACACCAAGTATCATCATATCAGATCTCTCATTGCCAAAGATGTCTTCAAGCCAGTTTATTGTCCTTCCGAAGATCAGATCTTTGACATTTTCACGAAACCACTTGGCAAAATAAAATTTACTAAGTTCAGGGATGAACTTGGTATCTGTTGTAATGTATCTTTGGATCATGTGAGGAATGTTAGATGATCCAAAAATACAATCTTATCATAGGTTATAAAATTAGAATAAAATAATTATTAATTTAAGATATTAAATTAATAATTATTATTCTAGAATGTTTAATTATTTAAAATTAGTATTTTGTTGTAACTAAATATGACTCTCCAAATGTGTCGTATCTTAGGCTCTATTTTAGGATATTTGTTAGCTAGTTGCTTTAAATAGCATTTATTGTAAATGGACACTTGTTATTTAATAAGTGATCCATAATTAGAGGTAGTTAAGACATGGAGCTTATAAATAGCTCATTGCAAGAGTGTTTGGATGTTCAGGTGTAAACTCTTGCAAAATCAAATTATGTAATTATTTTTTTTTATTAATAAAATTACGTATCTAAGGACACTTCTACCATTAATATTTGTAAATTCTCTTAAATGTAAAAGAACACGAGTGATGATGAGTGATAACGAGAGAGTTGGAAATCAATTATAAGTCATAGACTAGAAAGTGGTGTCATGGTTCATGGAACTAGAGAGGATTCTTAGGGATTACTGGAGTTAAAAGTGGACTTAGAGGATATTCAGGATTTAGTTCAGCAGATTAAGGATCTGAACCAGAATTAGTTAAACAGAACTTTTTGTATAAATGTAAGCCTAAAAGGCATAGTAGTGAGGTAGAGAGTCAGCCAGTCAGTCAGGATTCAGAGAGTTAGTCATTTAGGCCTACGGGCAGGAAAGAAAAGGCCACTGATATTGAAAATCAGGTTGAGGAAGAAATTCTTGTGTAAATGGTTATTTATTAATACAGATAACTCGATTATGAGTTTGTGTGATGTGTATTTGAATTATAAGTTGTGTGTGAACTTGAGTAATTCTGCGTAACGTAGGTTGCAGGGGTGTAGAATCAGAGAAGAAGTGCAAAGAGGAGTGTTATGGTTTTACACACAGACAGTATTGGAGAAAGCCTTTAATGTTACAACGAAGGTGAAGGAAACATAAAGGCGTGAACAGAGATCGAGATCAGAACAAGTGAAGATCGTGAGGAAAAGATAAATACACAAGCAGAAAGCCGAATGGGCGATTATACAGTAAGAACCAAAAGAACGTAACAGTGCATAAGAACCGTTGGATCCGTTAGATCAACAGACGAGTTGGTGTGCGATAGAAGACTAAGATTAAGTCGCACAAAATAAAGTTAAGAAGATGAACGACAGAGATTAAACCCACGTGCTTGAAGAAGGATGAAGTGGTATTCATAAGGGGTAAGTAGTTCTCGCGCACCCTAAAGGTGGTAAGCGGTCTTTTAAAATTTCACGCAATTACCTTTAGATGTTGACAAGTAGCACATGGTGGAAAGAGAAAACCAGTTTTCTCACATGCTCTCGACCTGATATCGATCATGCACGATTGCATGTGAGATTGCGTGATAGTCGTTGGATCAAGTAGGATTGATCAACGATGGAGATCATCCAAGCTAGTTGATGATCAGGTGATGCGACAGTTGTTAGATTGGGCGAAGCAAATCAACGATAGAGATCATCCAGGTTCGTTGATGATCGGATGACGCGATAACCATCGGATCAAGGAACGAGATCGACGGCGGAGATTTAACGCACTAAGGAGAGCATCAATGTATGTGCAAAGGTTTGTGGAATGGCGGAAGGGTAAAGTTTTAAGCATGGTTATGAAATATTTCTATTATATGGAAATTATAATAGAAATAAGCGGGATTAATGTATTATGGGTTAAGTTTGGGTTTTAACCAAAGTTTGAAGACCATGAGTTGTAAGGATTAAGAAAGAACCAAATGTATTTCCGCTTAAAGACTTAAACTTTGATAAAGTGGGTTTTCACCATTGGTATTGGTGTTTATCTTGGGACACACAGTGTGACATGCAATCTTAATTTGCATACTGTGGGTATATGCGACTTAGGCTGCATCATTATGGTATAATGTGGCTTAGGCTAGCATCAATTTGGCCAGCCAAAATCACTATACATATGACTTTCAACCTCCTCCTCTTGGGAAATTCAGATCACACAAGATAAAAGATGTTTTCTAGGCATCTAAACAAATAAGAACAAGAAAAGGAGGATGAAGAAGAAGGACAAATATATCTCATGCATTCTCTCTCTTGTTTGACCTCGCACATGTGAGTTTCTAAGGGTTTTCTAGGCAACAATTTTTGGGTAGAGGTTGGAGTTTCTAGGAAACAATAGGGGCATGTTTCTGGGAAATTATGGGAGGTTGAATTTCAGCATAGACAAATTAGACTATGTCGAGTTGATTGGGCATCCTTATGACTTGACCTAAGGGTAGTTTGACCAGCTTTGACCATATTGATATTGTTGGTTAGTTTGACCTTGTTTTTGGCTAGAATAATTATATGTATCTCTATTGAATTGAATAATTTTTCTAAGGAAAATGTTGTTGGTTTTTTCCCCCATGTGGGTTTTCCTAGAGTAAACTCTTGTCTCTCTTGTTTGGCTGTAATTTTATGATCTTACTAGCATTTGGTTTCTATTGTTGATATATTTTGTGTAATTTTTTTACAATGAGTTTAAATGAAAAAAATATTAACTTAAGAAGTCATAAGAAGTAATTATCAGTGAGAAAATTCTATGAAAAATCAACATGGAATCAAAACCATGGTGGAAAAGCATCCTTGGGAAAGTCAAATCTTGAGCTTGCATTAGTCCTCCACACATCAAGAGACCAATCACATGAGAGATCTTAGACCATCCAAATTCTCTTTCATATCCATTGGTCAAGAACAAAGAAGGACCAAGTCCTGAAACAAGGGATCAAATTACCTCAATCGTACCTCATGTAGTCTCAGGAAATTCATGAAGCCATCTGAATGCCCTCAAGAAGGACGAAAAGCCTTATATAATCCATAGAGACCGAAGCAAAGGATTGCAATTTTTATTTCAAATTCTTTGAATCATACCTCAATGAAATCTCTATGTAAGCATTTGGAATAACAAACTGATGTTACAATGGTGTTGAAGAAGTTGAGGTCTTAGTCATTCCATAACTAAAGATTATTTTGTCTTAAGAGGTTGAGTCCTTTAAATTCTTGAGGAGCCGAGCTAGTGTCACTTTGAGACTAATGAATTAAGATCATTTTCTTGCTAGATCTAGTTATCACATTAGAATCCAATTTTGTATTGTCATGAGAGACAAGTTATTAGATCAGATCGAGTACCTATTACAACTCAGATTGAGTACCTATTACTATTGTGGCTTTAAGAAAGGTTTGAGAAACCTAAACCTCGTAAAATACACCTGAGAGGCCTCTTAAAGTGGTCAAGAAAAAAAATATTGACAAGCTAAGGACTAAGTCAAGTATAGATAATGTGCTTTCGGAAATGGCACTTGCAAGATTATCTTTCTTATGTCAACCAAACTAATGCTTAAAATATTTCAAACTCATATCTGTCAAATGTTGAGTTAGTTTGAGATACTTACAATGAATATTTTTTATGTCATGTCTCTCTTTGGGACGCTGTGAGTAAATATCATAAACTCTTATTGAATATGTTGTCTCCATTATGATTTCTTGAAGCAAGTTACTATGTCAAGGAAATTGTATGAGTCTGTTGAGTTTGTCAACAACCCCACCATTTATTAACGTTAGTAGTAAAATATTACTTTAATAAATGGGGACCCTTTCAAAAAATATATATACCCAAAAAATCAATCCTAGCATGTAGGTATTTCTTTTACTTTTAGAATAAATCAAGATATCAAACAAAACCTATAAAACCATTAAAATGCTACTTTTTCATATTTAGCATGAAAAGCATCACAAATTATACCTTTCTAACCCACCATGATCTATGATGAAACAACAAAAAAAGCAAACCTATATTCGAAAAACGGTCATAATGTTAGAAAGTCTTTAAAGCTTCTTTAAAGAGCTAAAGTCTCGCATCGCGACATCATTGTTTATAAAAAAACTTATCTTAAGAGGCTACCCTGAAGGATTGCAATTTGCGAAATTGTGATGGTATAATAGCCTTCTCGCATCGCATTTCATTCATACAACACAAGCCTCAACCTATTATATGTCGATATTACGAAATGTGATCTCAACCTGGACCCACCTATTAATCTTTCCACCAACACATGTAGAGGTCCATTATTCGTTAAAAACAAAGTCCGACAAGTGATGAAGTTTGTTTCTCGCATCTCGCATTTCGCACAAACTCGAAAAGTGGTAAGTTAAACAAAAACGAATTATGTGATATAGTGATCTGTGATATTGCTTTGCAAATCGCAAAATCACTATTATCATAGTTTAAAGGCTCACCACCCTTGGAGATTGTTTCCTGATTTACGATATGAATATTTATGGACATTCAAGTTAAAAGATAACGTATCATTAATGGGCATTTATGAAGAATTAATTGCATTTGTGTGTGAAAGATCATTTAGCATGATTTGATATCTTCTTACATGATTTCAAATAAAACACCTTTATCACCTTTTTCTTCATCGATTCATTCCTACGCTCAGTATCATTTTTATCCGATAAATTGTTCCTCTTGAAACTTTCAAGAAAAATCTGCAGAACAGGACGCCGAAAGCAATGGTGAAGAAAGGGAAAGCAGTCGTCTCTGAGAAGTCAGAAATGACTCCTTTATTCATGAATACTACATGTAATAAGGAAGCAGGGACGTCTACATGGGAGGCTATGTATCAGTTACTAGAGGAAGAACAACCAAGGATTCTTGAGACAACGATTATAGTTTATGGACACAATTCCTCTGATGCTTCCATAACTGAGCTTGCATGCTCATTTTTGCACCGAATAACCGCACGACCAAAAACAATCCCCTATACCGACATGGTTAAGTGGATCATTGAAAACGTTGATATATCTAACAGAGAATTCAAAACAGGAGGCCAGGAAGTTATAGGATCTTTCACTCCATATAACCTAAGGTTTATGTACCACCTATCAAGGCCACAGGTTACCTACAAAGGCAATTTGTTGAGAAATTCGTCAAAGAAAATGAGGAGCCAGCAGACTGCACAAAGAATTGGTCAAATAATGATGAAAGAATAAAGAAAGACAAAAACAGTGTGTACGCCACCGCATCTGTTAGTTCCCCTTTCCATTTTGTTGATGTTGTGAATTGTAGACTATTTGGCAAACTCGACAGTAACAAATTCTCCTCAGAATGGTTGCCCTTAATAGATGCAGCCGTTAATGCAATAATACTAGATTGGGCACAAATCCTGTCTGATAATTTAGCTAAAGCAATTATAGAGTATAGAAGGAAAGAAGTATTGCTTCAAGGGTTTACCTTTAGTTTTTCATGAGTGCTTATGTAATGGACGCCATTTGTTTTGGTTCTAAATTCCCTCTTATGGGATGGTAGTGGACTGTTCAAGATCCACTTCCTATTCACATCCACCATAAAGAAGTGGGAATCCAATTTTGAACCACATTTTTTCAAGATTTTTCATGGGGTTATGCTTCCTATCCATAAACGAATTGATAACCAAGATGCCCCCAAATTCTCCCGAAAAGCTGAGGTAGACATCCTCCCAGAAGCCCGATGGTTCGGGGAAAAGAAATTTACATATATCAGAGCATTTGGCAGTATCGCCTCTCCCCATGTTCTCCCTTTCTATGTCCCAGATAAATTAATGGCTAGAGAGATAGCCTATCAGACATGCAGAGGAGGGATGAGCAAAACACTGAAGGAGTCAAAGAAGGCCATTTGGCCTCAATTTCCTATGCCATGTGGAGTGTTTGCATTACATGACCTTGGACATGTGTTCAGGGAAGTAAATACTATGTCGTCTCTACAATTACCTAAGTTCCCAAGAAGACAATACGACCCACTCAGTATTATCAAGGATTTTACTACTATGGTCGAAATAAAGATATTCAGCAATGAGAAGGACCCATTTGATCATTTTTTTCTTGCATAAGAATACCTTCAAAGAAGTAAAGCATATGGCACAGATATTTTTTGATCAAGAGGGTCTTGAAGAATTTTATAGCTATAGAGAAAAGAGATTATCAAAAGTCCCATTGGACCAATTTTTAATTGAACCAATAAGGGAGCTCACTCCCAGTGTAAACATAGATGGTGACTCTAACGAAAAATATAAAACTAATTCTAGAGAGGAATCCTGAGAGAAATCTGCCAAGTGATCCAAGAAGTCATCAAAAAAAAGGAAAAGCGGGCGCAGGGAATCAATCAAGGATACAACCCAGTCTGTAGCAAAGACAGATGAACAAACTTTGCCCATCAAGTAGACTAAAACCCATACTCTCTCTATACAACTAATAAAGCCACGGGTAATTAATTTGGAAGAAGAGTGGGATAATTTCAACAAAAAACTCGAACACATAGAAACAAGCACCGGAGACGCAAATGACACATTAAGAAACAACTCTGGAAATTATAACAGGGGAAACTATGAATACTCAAGAAATAGAACACATCCCTGTTACCCCCACCACTAAGATTGTTTTGAGAATAGAATAAATTCCCCCTCTTGATGTATTTTACAACCCACAACACAAGGTTGTTGTTAAGAGACAGAGAAAGAAAACAAAATTGGAATCCACAACTGCTACCACTACAAACAATGAACCGATGGATGTCCTCTGGAAAGACTCATCGACCGACCCATCGGCCAACCTCACCAGGCTCTCACAATTCGCAAGTGCATACGCTACGGAAAACATTGACAAAGCAACAGAGGTGCAACTATTGCGTAAAGAAAAAGAAGACAAAATTTTGTCACTTGAACAGCAATTATAGCAACCCAAAACCAACCAACAAGCAGAAATGCAATTGGCTAAGCTACAACAGGAGTTCCAACAAATGCAAATAGTACATCAAAGTAGCTTAGCAGGTAAGGAGGCACAGATACAGAGCATAACACATCTGCATAAGGACGACCCAAAGATTGATCAGTTTGTCACTGAAACACTTGGCCTCAACTCCCATCTCACACATCAAAAAGAATTGTTATGCTAAAAAATCTCGCAGTGGAACTCTCACTGCAAAACAAGCGACAAATTAACAAGCCAAGTTGTGGAAATGCGACTTGAATATGATGAAATTCTTAAAAAGGTTTCAAATTTCATAACTTGGCAAAATTCTAAAAATGGGAGAAGAGCCGACATGCCCAAACTGGATGAATCACATAAGGAGATCTTATTTGCAAGTTGGGATTTTCAGCTCAAAGAGGTAGAACAGGCAACAGAGGATGCGGCAGCGGCAACAAACAACATCATTGAAAGTGTAAATGAAAATTTGCATAGTGTTAATCTTGTGGCAGAGACCACCCCTGGTTTCCTTCCGAATGCAAAACAACTTGAATTATAGTGGAAACAAGCAGCAGAAGAAAGAGCAGAAGCAATTAGGAAAATGACCAAGTTAAACTGGGAGGCATATTGGCAATATCTGGTAAAACCGCACAGTCAGTGGATGACCCTGAGATGCCTAATTGTTTCTACCGAGAAAATGTTGCCAGTGCTCATCAATGTCGTGTTTACAGGACAACTGAAAGTCAAAGTCGGCCAACCTACACTCCTCAGACGATGCTAGATATTTGCGATATGAAAAATCGAATGCATGATTAGTCATTATGCACATCTCTATTTTTGTTTTATTTTGATTAAATTGAGGCAGGTCGTTTAAACCTCCTCAACTTTTTTTTTGTAATAATCTATTTTTAGTTTCATTAGTATTTAAACCCCTCTCATGCATTTAGAGATAAGTCCAGAAATTTTATCAGAAACATTATTCAGAACATGCACTTTTGTTGCTTTGAGAAAGTTCTGGTGAAATTAATGGAACATGATTTATTTTCTACTTGAATTTGACATCTTCTACTAAAATTGCACATTTGTACTCTTAGATGATGTTGGATGATTTTAACGTAGATCAATATTGTTGGAGTGCATGAGTAAAACGTATTATAAATAGTACTTTTATCTCTTATTCTTTTTACTTATGCATTAAGCAATACATTATCTTCAAGTTATTTATGTATGAACGTTTGAATTTTCGATTGTCATTATGGCACTATTGTATGATGATGATTTATAGTTTATGCTAAATACATGAATGATTTTTATGTGATATATCTCTCATATCGTTTCAACTAATTTTTATACGAAATGATCATTGTTAAACGGATTCACTTCTTATCGTAATTGAATGATCTTTATTATCAATCGCTTTCAGACATCATTTTAGATCGCATATATCATGTTACTCCTGGGATAGTTATAGTTAGATAAATATTTTTGATCAGGACAAACTGCACATTATTAGTTAAATTAGATCAGTATTACTCCAAAATCTCAAAACATCATCCCGTTAGCACGAGCATAAAAATAGATTGGGAAACTGGTCCCATCATCCCCACTTGGAGCCATTATTCCAAACAGAAAAAGAGTTGTCCTAAGGTCTGGACCGGGTGGTTATCCCCCTTGTTGAGGCAACAATTTTCGAGCCTTCAATAATGTCTTAAAAAATCCCTCAACATTGTTTTATGATAATCAGTAGGAATCGCAAAAGCAAAGAATTGAGTTGGCCTATACGCCAACTAAGGAACATGTTATCACCTAGATTGAACCTCAAGCTGAAGAAAGGCAATGTCGAGGTAAGCACAAACCACGCTTAGCCAAGCAGCTAGCCCTACTAGGCCGGGAGAGGGCTCTCTCCATAGGGATCTCAGTCAAAATGATTGGATCAGGAAAAAGGATATTAGACTAGGTATAGTAGCACAAGGTTTGATTTGATTTTTAAGGTGTTTTGTTGGATCAAGAGGAGCTGGACAGTGAAGGCTAGGGAATTAGGTCAAAATTGCAGGGTGTTCAATGGAGCAAGGTAGGCATAAGGTTTAGCACTCTATGGCTTAATGGATGAGGTGTTTTAAGGCTGGTGAGAAGCTAGGAAGAGCATGTGATTACCATGGATCCTTCCTAGACTGTAGAAAACATATAATGATGAATCTTTCCCTCAAGGAAAGCAGTGATGTTATGAATTTTGCCTATCAGCTTGAAAACATTCACTTAGAATCAATGAAATGATTAATGAAATACACAAAACATATTAACATATGATCACAAGAGAAGAAATTGAACTAAACTCCATACCACATGGATCCCAAAGAAATAGCTACAATTTTTATTAATCTCGAGCTAAGTTGCTACAAAATGATGTACAATCAAGGCATAAGAATCCAACTGAGTCCAACCCTTTACAATGAGAAAGAAGAAGATATAGACAATGTTTCAACCTTCTCCCATCCTTAGGGGTCGAATCCCTAAGAGGAGGAATTAATCTAACTAACACTGAACAAGAAACTGGAATATAGGGATCTTAACAACTTGCCTCCAAAAGTGAAACAATGATTCATTTGAGCTCATATTGACTTTTAATCTAATGAATCTACGTTCTACTACTAATTATCCATCATATGCACAAGCCAATTCATCATTTACAATAGTAAAACATCTTCCATGATAGAAAATCCATGAACACAGTCAAAACATAGAAAAAATTCCCTACGCGCAACGCCACTAGTCCAATGCACAACGCCACTTTCAGGTCATTTTTGGAAGCCTTCCCAGCGTCCAAATTGAGCTCATGATAGCTCATTGGAAAGGTCTTCGAGTCTACTTTCCAAAACCCCTGAAATTTTTTCATTTAAAGCTCATTTGACCCCTTAAACGTTGATTCTCCCAAAATTGTTTGTGTGTCCAAAAAGTGGCAGAAAGTTCATTTTTAGGGTGTATTTGACTTTGAGGTGGACCAGTTCTGCGCCAAAAACTTAGCAAGTCCATAGGGTGCATGTACTCATCATTTTGAATCCAAAAAAGCAAGCCATTTGTCCAATGGATGCCCCTAGGAAAAACACAACGCCGGTGGTGCTGCGCGTTGAGCCAGATTTTCTATGTGTGCAATTTCCAAAATTTGCAAAAAACAAAATCTCCTCCAAACCTGACCAAAATTGGTGAGCAACACCATCATCAAACATCTTCATGAGTCAAGGAAGCTTTAGCAAGCAACCTAAGCCTATCCTCCTCTTTTTTGTCCTTTAGAACCCACCTTAGCCTAGCTTTCATCTTTTTTACCCTCATGTTTTGTTTCAGGTCCTGTAGTGGTAGGCCATGTGTCTGATCATCTGGTTGTCCCTATTGGCCTTCTGTAACAGCTTCTCTAGGTGCAAATTGACTCTCTCAAGCCAAATATCTCTATCATCCTCAATTTCCTTCTCAATAGGAGTCAAAGTGACCGATGCCTCCTTGTCACCTTGTCGTTTTATCTTGAGAAGTTCCAGCTCCATGACGACCTGCTTGTCACTCAACTGTTTGTTCTCTTGTTCCAAATATGTGATGACATACTTGACTTTCTCCAAATTTTCCATCAATGCTTGGAATTGAGCCTCTTTTTCCCGTATGATGATGTCCTTTATTGTTTCTTCATCCTGAGCCTCTAAGTCAATTGTTTCCATGCCATGATGAGTATAATGATGCTCCACATCATCATGCTCTATCAAATCAAAGTCTCTTTCCTCCTCATCATCGAGATCTTCCACCTGCATCCTTTCCTTCCCTTTGTGAAACTGCTACCCCTGTACCTGTTGTATTAATGAAGAAGGCAAAGCCCCTTCCACATCTTGTGGAGCAAGCATTTGTCTATGAGTTGATGAAGAAGGCAAGTTCCCTTCCACATCCTGTGGAGCAAACACTTGCCTATCAACTGCAAACAATCTCCTTGTGCCCCTCTGATATGTCATGTAGGTCCTGGGCACCTCAGTAGCTCTGGTCTCTTTGGCCTTCTCATCTGTCTTCACCTAAGCACTGCTAGAAGGTCCCCTTGATTCTTAAGACACTGATAGAGGAATTTGAGGGCCCCTAAAGATGTCATGAGTAATAAATGTCTCCAAGGAGATGTTGAGGAGGCTAAGATGATGAAGCACAATCATCTTGATCAGGGAATAATGATAAAGGCTACTCATTTGCTGAGGGTATGGCTTTTCTGTACAAAGTGGGCCATCTTCTCAATATTCCTGAACAAGAAATAAGGGAGATTTAACATCCTCACCCTTGTAAAATGCATGAGAATCCTGATGTGATAGGTGTACAATGTAGAAAATCTGCCCTCACAAGCGAAATATTTCATGATGATTTTCATCATGGAGACATACTTGTCTTCAAGAAAACTGAAAGGAAAAAGTCTTTTTCACCTCATTTCTGTACCGGGGTTTGATATAAAGCTCATAATAGTGTTTCATCCAAGTCATGTGCCTTGTACCACTTCTCCCCTACATTCGTAATCCTGGTTGCATCTGCAATAATGGAAGGTGAAATTGTAAATGTCACCCCAACAAGAGTCACCTTGTTGTCTCGAAGATTAGCTGCAAAAACCCTAGTGAACTCAGGGTGGTGTTGAACTCTCTCTACCTGCTCACAGAACTCATAGCACCCTAGATGTCTAAAACAAGTGACAACCGACGGAGAGGCCTACAATTCTCTGAGGTTTGATAGCTCTTCCCTAATAGTTCTACCTGCCTTGTGTGGTTTTCTCTGATGTCGAGGTTTATCTGTCGAACTGTGATTGCCATTGTTTTCCTCCTCCTCATAGTCTGTCTTCTCTGTCCACGTTTGCAAAGTTTGAGGTTGTGCACTCCTAGAAAAGGGATGAAGGGAGTGAGTGAGAATGATTTAGGAGTGAGGGATGGGAGATGACCTTGTGAGGTGATTTGGTGGGCTAGAAAATGAAGGGGAGGGTATGAATCATGAAAATGGGGGAGAGGGGCTTAGGTCCTTTTTTGAACATAACTTGTGGGATGAAGGATGAAGGGGTATAGAATGTTATGGAATGATATAGGGGAGAGTTTCAGGGCTTTAGTAATAGATAGTGGGGGAAATGGAGGGGATTAGGGTTTCTAGGGTGTAATTGAGGGAGAATCTAGGGCTTCACATTTGTCATGGTAAATTACCTTCAAACACTTCAATTGCAACTCAATGATGAGGTATAGTGAGGGCACTTACTTGTTTGAGAGATGAGAGGGTGCTCTTGGAAGTTTGTATGAAGCTGAAGGGTTTTTGGTCTTTGCTGCTCAACGTGTAGCGTCCTCTTGAATGCACAGTGCAGTGTTATTTTGCACTGTCGAAAATGCCCTACACGCAGCGTCTAGCTTGTACACACAGCACCACCCCCTGAACGCATAGTGCCACCTCCACAGCCTGAGAAGCGCAGCACCAAACTCCAGAAGTGCAACGCCGCTTCTCCTTGGCCCAAAACTCACTCAACCTCTCCTTTTTTCTTCACTTTTTGACTCCTCCTTTGCCAAATGAGAATGATGAATTTGAAAATGAAATGTGACACCTTATATAGGAGTAGATTTTGAATTTTCACTAGAAAAAACCCACTTTCTAATGTTTCTTGACCTTTTTCAAATCTTTGTTTTTAATGCATTTTCTTTTTTGTTCCTTTTCAGGTGGACGATGCTCAATTTGAACTGATTTTTGCAGTGTTTCTTTGTCTTGTAGCAAGGAGAGATGCATTGGTGCAGCCGAGATCATTTATTACATAAAGTGACTTAAAATTACATAAGTAATACAAATTAACTCAAAATACTCTATTTTCACCTCAAAAGCATGTTTTTTGAGGTGAAAATTACATTAGTTAAAAAGATAATTATATAGTGACTATGACTTACTAGCCATCATTCTTGATTTATTTATCATCCTCATACCCTTGCTGCCCTTTATTTACATCTTTAAATCATGCCCTTGACCTTGGAAATGAAACCCTAATACCTAATGAAAACATACCCTATGACCTAATGAAAATATGATTGCATTTTGGCCATGAAACCATGACTGAAGACAACCTAAAGATGGGTCAGCAAGTATACTTTATGAGGGAGAAGTTAGATTTTCTGAAGAGAAGACAACCATCAAGGGATCAGTTTGACATGACCTAATGAAATGATGTAAAAATTTCAATATGGAACCCCTAAAATGAAAATGCAAAGAGCAAATTTGATCCCTGATGGAAGTATGCAAATAATGACACTAACGGAACAGATGGGCAACAATCCACAACATAAAGCACCCTTGCATACTAGTTGCATATTGACAATGACAAATCTCATGGTCAAGGTTATAAAGTAAAGTCTCTTCTAACATCAAATGTTTGTGTCACTTGAAGATTTCTTTTATGGAAGGCGATGGAATGTCATGATCTCATCCTTCACCTTGTTGACATGATAACTAGAAGAGCAATTTCTTTGTTATACTAAGACACAGAGATCCTATGACACATTCTCTTTTGATTCTGATACTTGTATTGCACAAGATAATTTGCACATACATTTTTGAGCTTAGGAAGATTTGATAACATATAAGCCAATGACATCACAATTTTGAATTATGATAAAGTTGCTTGGCATCCTGAAGCATGATTTGATTGAAGTTCAAGGTTAGACCTATGTAAAGACATTCCCTTAAGATACGTGATCAAAAGCATAATTTTAATGACATATATTGTACTATTGCAAAACGTATTCTTGTCAAGTATGATGCCTTGCGTTACACTGTTGAAATTATGATTGCACTAACTAAAATGTGGCCAATTCGAGATGTTACAAACCATCTAAGATATGATCAATTTACGAGAAATCTACTCATATTTAGAGGGAACAAAGAAGCATAATGAAATGCCTTCATGAAGTAATTTGATGTGATAGATATTACAATGAAAAAGGAGACCGAGTCCCACTTCAAGTTTCAATACCAAAGTCATCTAGAGAAAAATGGTCATTTGTAAAACTTCTTATTATTACTACTGCTATGTTGAGGGACAAGCTATTTGCATTAATGTTTAGTTGAGAATACATAGTTACAACAATAACCAAGTAATGTTGATGAAGACATCTCACATTTGTTGGAGATCCTTAATATTGATACATCTACTTAGCTCTGACATCAAGATAGAACATATTTGATTGCTTGATGCCATGATGAATTTCATATTCTGAGGCATGGGGACACCATAATTTTTGGACATTTGAATATGGAAAAGAATTTTCATATGACAAAGTTTGTTGGACTTGCAAAAGGTGTAAAATGAAAACTAGAGTTTGTAAATTCTAGAAGACTGGAAGTCTTGGATGTGAAAACCTAGGGTTAGTAGATAAAACCCGAGTTGGACCTAGATTAACATTTATGCTAAAAGAATAAACCCTAGCTCTTGCAAGTAATGGCATCATGCTGATGATGAGGACGAGGTTTGATAAATTTACAAGGATGCAAGAAGGCCAAAATCAAGAGAGAGCTAACATTTCCCTACAATATTCAAAAGATAAGTACTTTATATCTCTCTTCCTCGATTATTAGTGTTGTTATTGTTTTACTATTAGCCTCTCGTCTTTATATCCTTGCTTGATTACAATTGTTCTTCCATGGCCTCCTAGTGAAGATTGCAAGTACATAGTAAAGGATACTAAGGCTCATGAAATAGATGGAAGTAGTGGAAGATCAAAGCAATGCTTGAGACAAGAGGACTCTCCCATAATCGGTGATTTGTGTTGAGAGATATTGTACTAGATGAGATCCAAGTTCAGAGGAAGCAAATAAATCAACAAGTTTGGAGTATACATTGATTGTGTTGAAGAGAAGTCAATAGTGACTTGCCAATAGATCTACATGATCTAGCATGCAGCAAATGGCAACATAAAAGTAAGATTTAAGAAGGTTCTACTAGATATAGGGAGAGGATCATGAAAAGGCATTTGTTCCAATTACCAAGTACACTACTATTAGAATTATTGTTGCTTTTGTTATGGAATTACATCATATGGATGTAGATGCCATTTTTCTCCATGAAGAATTTGAGGAAGAAGTGTACATGGAATCACCTCAAGGCTTTGAGGGCCATGAAGAAGTCTCCAACTTGCAAATAGAATATTATACCTAAGATTTGGATTGATGGATCAAGTTTGATCCTATATGATTTGTTTCTAATAGAAGCAGAAGGGCTCATGTGTTAGAGGGAGCAGTTGTGGTGAAAGGAATTCCTTTTGTAATAGAGGGAGCAATCAAGGGCCTTGTTTTAGCTTGAGAGGAAGTTGATCTCTGAGTTCGAGATGATGGACTGTCATTGACATTGTTAGGTTTAATCACTGATATGATAGAAAGCAACAGTGGAAAAGGGAGTAGCTAGGATTACCACAACAAAAGTTGTTTCAAAAAGAGAACATAGTTAAGGTAACCAAAAAGAAGTCGATCAACGTATGGTTGAACCAAGGTATGAAGCTCAACATGTGTTGAAGTACCAGCATGGTACAACTAGTTATGGCACCTCCAATTATGGTTAGATGTCTCAAATAGTAAAGTACAACTACAGGGATTCATAGATTTTGATTTGGCAAAGAGTACAGAAGACAAAAAGAGTTCATAAGGATGTTGAATCTTTTTGGGCTCGGTTATGATTTCTTGGATGAGCAAAAAGTAGACATTCGTCACACTATGTATTGTAGAGGTCGAATATATTGCAACTTGGTTGGCAAGTTGAAAAGCAATATGGCTCCATAAAATACTTGTAGGATTTTTTGATCAAGTGTAGGTGACGACCATAATGAAAAGCTAAAGCACAGTGAGATCTAGTACCAAGACATGTTACAGAAGGAAGTAGTGTGGTTCCAACACTATTCTATATTCAAGCATATTGCTAACAAAGCATCTGTCCCAAGATTAAGTATGTATACTTCGACGAGAAGGTTGGAGTGATTGATCATGTTTCTCTCAAGCAAGAGAGAGCGATGAAATTGCAACATCAAGGGCAGTCATTTCCCCCTAGGTCAGGTTGAACAAGATTAGGGAGAATGATTTGAAGTGTTGAAGTGATAGCATAAGGGGCAAACATTTTCCTTATGTCAACTGTGTTGATAAAAATCAAGGAGAAAGGTCCAGTAGAGGGCAGCCATTCTTTTTGTGTTAAGTATGTTGATTGGAATTAGGAAGAATGATCCTAGAGGCCCAGAATCACTCAGTTGAGTGGATGCCTTTCAACATCAAACTCAAAATCTCCAATTAGGTTAAGTGAGCACATTTAGCATCAAGCTTGAAATTATTCATGAATAGAAACCTTTGGATATTCACAATCACTCAAAGATATTGACCAGAATAATGGTGAACCAAGCCTACTCTGTATACCATGTGTTCGGGGGACCAAAGTTAGGGTGACTAGTTGATGATAATGTTGTACCATGTGTCAGGAATACTGACTAAAATTACAGTGATGGTGCACCATATCTGAGAAGTATCGACCGTAATTATGGTAACTAGTTGATGTTATTGATTTACCAAGTGTCAGAGTTGTTGACCAAGTAATCAAATGATATTTATGTTGATGATGCTAGTGATGAATTGTTCTAACTTTTTCTTAGAGAAATTTATCAACAAGATAAAATCTAGATGGTCATTATGAATAGCTCCCTAGTTAAGAGGGAGTGTTGAATTTTGTAGCTATGGTGGGTCTTCATAATTAATATTTTAGCCATTGAATTATGTAAGACATGTTCTTCATGTCATTTTTACTTTAGCCCTTGAAATATAATTAATATAAGAGAGGCTCTTCATTTGGTTTCAAAAGAGAAATTTTGAATTTTCGGCTCTAAATAAGGTCAAATCAGCCCTCCTTCAATTCAAGTCCGCCTCACGCAGAGAGACACACATTTAGCCAGCTAGAATCACTATATATATGCTATTTGACCTCCTCTTGGGAAGTTCAAGTCACACGTTAAAATACATTTTTTGGCCATCTAAACGAACAAGAAGAAAAGGAGGGCAAAGAAAGACAGTGATATATCATGCATTCTCTCTCTTGTTTGACCTTGCACGTGTGAGATTCTGAGGGTTTTCTAGGCAGCAATTTCGGGGCATAGGTCCAAGTTTCTAAGCAATTCTAAGAGGCTAAACTTCAACATAGACAGATCGACTAGGCCGACTTGATTGGGCATCTTTGTGACTTGACCTAAGGGAAAGTTTACTAGGTTTGACCACAGTGGTATTGTTGGTTAGTTTGACCCTATTCTTGGTTAGAAGAATTAGATGTATATTTTTTGAATTGAATAATTTCTCCAAGGAAACGATTGTTGGGTTTCCCCATGTGGGTTTTCCCAAGGTAAACTCTTGCCTCTCTTCTTTGGTTGTCTCGTTGTCTCTCTATGATCCTACTGGCATTTTGCTTCTACTATTGAGATCTTTTATGTACTTATTTTATAATGAATTGAAATACTATAAGAAATTAACATTAGAAATCATAACTAATTATTTGTTAGAAAATCCTATGAAAAATCAACATTACTACTCTGCAATGTTTTGTTTTTTTTATATATGTACTTTTTATATTATCATTTTGACACCAATTTTATTTAACAATCATATCTAATTCTATGACTGAACGTTCAAAGACTTTCAATAATAAATTTCTTTTAATATTATTATCAAAAGTTACATGCAAAAGTTTATTTCATTAATAAAATGATAATATTAAAAGTTACATGCAAAATTTATTTTATAATAAAAGCGTATTTTTATTAGTAAACAAATAAAAAACAAAACTCCAAAACTTCGTAATTTTTTAAAATATTTTTTTTTTATCTATACATAATAAAAATGTTTATCAAGTTATCCTGCACCTGCTTGAAACAAGAATTAACCAAATGTATGTAGCATAAGGCTACATCATTCATATATATATATATATATATATATATATATATATATATATATATATCCAAGGGATAAACTCGATAGGTTCAAACAAACTGTTTCAAGGCACAGTTCATCGTGAGGCTCCCAATTCTACTCACAGAGGTTATTATTTAATGGATTAGCTCCATCAATTTAGAAAGAGTCTCAAAGCCAAGTTCGTCATGAGATCTTCCGCTCTAATCAGGTTGAGATTCAAATTCAGTTAAATCTTACTAGGTTACCTACCATCACTATGGCTAGCAGTTGAGTTACCCTCTATCTGGATGTTTATGGGAAGAGGGAAGAATCCGAGAGACCTCCCTTAACGTATTTGTACACAAGATCCCCTCATCTCTCACACACATACATAAAAATTATTCCAGAATGTAAATCTAAAATTTGATTAAAAAAAATACGCCATTTTTCCTTAAAAATATTCCAGAATGTAAATCTAAAATTTGATAAAGAATGCGCCTTTGTGCCTCACCATAACCAATTAGAGATTAATGGAGGGACGGATTATATTATCCCAGCATAAAATTTTCCTAATTCAATAATAATGTTTCTGAAATTGCTTTTATAAACCAAAACATTCTGCTTATGGAAACCATCTGCTGGCAACACCAGGAAACGGAACTATTAATTTTATACTATCTTCGAAGCTATTTTATAGACAGGCTGCATGACAAAAGCATAGCTTCTCCGAAGAACTTCAGAACATTTAATAACAAGTTTGGTATTTACTATTTCCTTTTTCGATCAGGCCAGTCTCGCTAACAAAATCTACTCCAAGAAGAAACTCTGACCTTCAAAGATGATCCTCTCCCTTAATGATCTTCATGTGTAAACAACACTGTTATCATCAAAAGTTCAATACATGTTAACAACGGCTACCTCAAATTTCTTGCAGCTTGGCCCCCCAGCCTTATGAAAATACTTTTGCTAATGGTCTTCTTCTGGCCTTTATCCCTGAGCTGCATGTCCATCATCGTAAATTGAAGAAATAATTACTGTGTTCAACTAATTTTTAATTTACCATAGTTGACATAACGTAAAATTTGACTCCATGAAATTCTTAATAAGCAAAGCCTTTTGTTTATTGCTACACTATGAGTCAATGATTGTATATAAGAAAATGAAAAAATACATACCAAAAACTGTCCAGCCATCTCCATGTTTTCCTTGCAAATGTCCTCAACCTTAATTCGAGATATTTATTAAACAATGCCATGACAGTGCTAGTGACAATGAATACTGCTTTCCAAGAAGAAAATGCCAACAAAAATACAAGAAGATAGGGACTCGGAAAGAAAGGAATCTGGTTTCTGTCAAAGTTTGCCTTCGTCAATTGCCTTTATGGCTTGGGGAATCTTAAAGGTGTGCCTTAACTACTCAGGCATCAGATGATATCAAAAAAATTGTTGGTCGGGGTCATAAAAACCTGCAAGTAAAGCAACAATCATCCAAACCATTAAGAGCCCTATTACGGCAACCCTTAAAATATGAGTATAGCTACGATCTGTAGACAGTTCATCCTCATAGTAGCTCCCTTGTTCCTCTTCTCCGTCATATTCACCACGTAACAATTCTCTGCCGGGAGTTACAACATCCCTACCACTGTCGGCAGAAGGCCCTCTGCAGTGAGAGCATATACAATCACCACCGAAAAAGGAGGGAACCGACTCAAGATATTCAGCAAGTGCCCTTTGGTAATTATCTCCCATAATATGTAGCTTTTTCCGTGTAACAGGCTTCAAAACCTGGAAAAAAATTAGAAAAAAATTATAAAGGAATGTTCTAAAAGACCACGAAATAGGGGTAGAAACGACATAAGAATTATTTATTACGCCTTTGAATCTATGATAGGTTCTTTATTTTCTAGTAGTATAAAGCATGACTGAATACAATTGAGAGATCTGTTTGTTAGAAAAAAATTAAGGACCAAACCAAAAGGAAAGCAAATGTGCAAGCCGCTCCCAAAACAAGATTGTTCTAATACAGAATGAAATACAAAAATTAATAGATTAGAACTTGTACTCTACTATTCAAACGCATGTCCTAAGAAATTAGCGAACTTTTTATCTAACACGTCCTCTCTTTTATTTAATTATATTCTACCATTGATATTATCCATTCACTGCGCTCAGCTATTTATTATCCTCCACTAACTACACTATGCTGCTACTTATTATTCTCCACTTTTTGGTATTTCGGTTTTTATATCATTTCCTCCAGTTTAAGTGACTGTCCTCCCGGTTTAAGAACCGCACTAGACCCCTTGAAAAATAACTATTCATCAAAGAAAAAATCTAACATTCAAATAAACCAGTAACATGAGTTACTCCATCAAGAGCAACAGTAGTGACAAAGACTATGATATTGCAACAGGGTCATGTTGGGACAGATGGAAGTGGGAGTGGAAGTGCCACCTCATCAATTGAAACCCACGGCAATTTCTTCCCATCAAAGGCATTGATCAAATGCGCAAAGTAGGAATTAAATGTGAAAAAACCCTTTTTTGCTATATGCAACCAATGTACATAAGGCCCTGTTACCTCAAAATCTAGTAGCCTAGTGCAAAGTCTCACTAGGGACTCTAAGTCTTAGAGAAATAATGAGATCCACCACCATCACCTCAATGGCTTCTCCCTTGTTATTTTGAGGTTAGGTGTTATTCCCACAAGGTAGGCTTCCCCAGCAAGACTTAAAGGTGAGATGACCTATGTTCTTGAAGGAGCTTGCAAAAACACCCTATAAGGATCTTCAATGAAAGAGAGGCATGGGGTCTAAGAGAGTTGATGGAATAGAGGAAAAAACTAGCAAAGCCTTGGAGACCAAAATAAGGTCTAGAGATGCTCAAACAAACTTTTCTACTAGCCAACATCAACTCATAAAATGTTATTATAATAAGTTAGGGTTTTAGGAGTACATCGATTTACAGCATGCAAAATGATATAACAGCAACGGAAATAGCCTATTTATGGTATGCTCAATAATGGGCTTAAGGCTATTGATAAGTGTAAACAAGGGATAGGTCAACAATGTGTTTTTGCTGGTTGAAAATTGGAAATAAAACATGCTATAAATGACAGATTTTGCTTTCATACAAATAATAGATGCAATGCTTGCTTAAACACAATAACATATAAGTGCAATTTAGCTATAAAATGCAGATTTAACCAACCCCTAACCCTAGTTTACCATGAAATAAAGAAAAATGGAAGATTAGAATTGATCGACACACCCTAGGCTCCTTCAATGAATTGAGCAATGCGAAAAATTTCAACCATTAACTTCTTCAATAGAGAAATATGGTAAACAATGAGACAAGGGACACCAAAAATTCTGATCAATGACCAGGGCAAAACCCCACAAGGGAGAAAACCAAGAAAACTTTCCTTACGAGAGAGTTCAATTCATCAAAATGTACATCAAAATATACCAGTCAAAATGCAAATCTCTGACCTCAATAAATGCCAAGTCAAACCAGTCAAATGAGAAACAAAAGTCAATGCACTGTCCAAGTCAAAGTCGACAATAGAGGTGCTGAAATTCGGTCTTGTAATCTCCTCAAAATTTTGAGCAGAGCTCTGAATTTGACCTGTGGTCAAACATTCAGTCAACAGCCAAACAACAGAGTCAAAATTCGGTCAACAACCAATCAATGAACAGTGAACGAACCAAGGAATATTTGGCATCCAAATCTGGTCAAAAGCTCGGTCTAACAGCAGCAAGAAATCCCAAGTCAATGTTGGTCAAACAAAGGTCAGCACAGAAACAAATCTTCTTCTTCTCCTCACACATGTGAACAGATCTTGTTTCAAATCGAATGGACGACATGATGATGATACCAAATGAGGTCAATCAAATGCCAATATATATGAGTGCTAGGCTAAGTTGCATTGAAATGGATACGGGAACAGATACGGATGTGGGGTTTGAAACAGATATGGCAAATTTTCAAAAAATCTAGATACAATATGGCAAGGAAACGGAACATATATATTTATGTAAAAAATAAATAAATAAATAAATAAGAATTTCATATTACCATTCATCTATTAGAATCTAGATTCTATATCTAAAAATACAAAATCAATTATCGTCTATCATCATCATCAATTCAACATAAACTGTGTCATCATCATTAATGATTATTATATCATTCATCATTCAACATACCATCAAGTTTCTGTTTCAAATTTCAATCATCAACATGACAGGTTACAACATCATCCCTAAAATTAATAATGGACACTACAAAGTACAAAGTACAAAATGAACTAAGACTGGCAATCTAATATCATTACTCATAATTCATATGACCTATTATGGTATTCAATATTCATTGTTCAAAGGTTTAAAACACCATCATAGATTACATTTACGTATTATCAAATATATCTTCCTTCATGTCACTGAGAACCACATACTCACTAGGAGTGAGAGCATTGCTGCCAAGTCCACTTGAAGATCCAACTATTAGTGCCTCCTCATCAAACAAAGTAATATGAGCCCTAGCATTCAACATCATATCCAAGTCAGGGAACTCTGGTTCCACATCCCATAGTTTGGTGGGCTCAAATTTGTATTCGTCTCTCTTGTGTGACAGCAGGGAAAGGTTCATATGAACATACACTAGTTCTTCAGCCTCTGTAGAGCCCAATCTGTTTTGCTTCACTGAATGGATGAAGCCATGGGTACCCCAGTGCCTTTCTACCGAAGACGAACTAACAACCTGTGACAAGATCCTGATGGCCAATTTTTGGATATGTGGAAGTTCCCCACCATAGTAGTTCCACCAATCAATTGGACTTAATCTGATCTTGTCCCGCATACAATCAATATCAGCACCCCAACTCTCTGATCCCACAAAATGAGCAAACTTTGAACAAATCCAAATACCAAACTCAGGATCTACAAAAAGCTTTTTTAAATCCTTGTGAGACTCTCGGGTCTTTGTTTGGTGCAGTTCTACCTGGGTGACTTAGCTACTCTATAGCATAGTATTTTGGATTCACTTCATATGCCAAAATGTGCGATGGGGTGGTCATCTTGTTCCACCTTTTGGTCAATATATCTTTTACTTCTTTGTAAAAGAATTCATCTGGGTCCTTCCTAGCATTTATAACCACTCTTATCTTCTCTATCATGGAATCAATGCCCTCATACACCTTTACCAAATTAGGCATATTTGTGTCAAACAGACGAAGCAAATCCACAATTGGCTTAGTAAATGCCAAGAGGTACTCTACCCTATCCCACCATTCATCATCAACAACCAACCTTTTCACTGGTTGTGCTCTTTCAAATTGGGATTGCCTCCATCGATTCCAAAGAGTACTGCATACCATTGATTGTAATGCTTCTTTCACTTGCATAAGCCTTGTTCAGACTATGATGTGAGAAGCAAACGAGTCTTGACAACCTACAAGTGCCAAATTACCAATGTTTCAATAAATTAAAATTCATAATTTGAATGAATAACTATTATGATTCACGAATCATGACATTTGAGAATCCAATTTACATATTTGAATTTAGAGTCATAAAAATTAGAATTTATTAAATAAACGTTAAAGTTTAGGTACCTTAAGGAGCTTCAACTTCGCAAATTCCCTGTAGATGCCTTGGGACATGTGGTGGTTTGTGATGAAGGCTTGAATTTCTTTTGCCCCTTCAAAAATAACTCAAATCCACTCAATTTGCTTTCCCATCTTGCTCAACATGAGGTTCAATAAATGTACAGCACAAGGGGTCCAAAAGATGTGTTGATATTTGCCTTCAATAATTAGGCTGGCCTCTCTACACACCGATGCATTGTCAGTGATTACCTGGACAATATTTTTTGGCCCCACCAATTCAATTCCTTCAATCAAGATCTCAGCAATGTATTGGGAATCTTTCATCTGCCCCTCACAATCCACTTCCTTCAAAAACATTGCCCCCTTTGGAAAACATTGCCCCCTTTGGACTCTGAGCAATCACATTAATCAAAGGCATATCCCTTTGATCTTTCCATCCAACAGAAATGATGGACACCCTTGAAATGCGCCATCAATTGCGAATGGGGCTTAATTTAGCCTCCAAATCTAACTTCGCAGCACTCAACATTGTAATGCGAAATTTCTCATATCCAGGGCTCTTGTACCCTTTTGGGGCTTCATTCACTGATTTTATCATCTTTGCCCAGTAAGGAGATCACACAAGGTTAAAGGGAAGACCATTTGTATAAATGCATTGACCTATAGCTATATTTGCCATCTCTCGAGCATCATTATTAAAACTCCTTTCAAGCGGTCCCAAATTAGACCACTTTGAACCAAGGTTGACAATTCCATGAGATGGAAGCAAAGGCTTTAATGAAGATGCTCACAACCTTGTTGGTTGTTTGAATTGAAAGGCAAGATTTGCATCATTTGCTTTATCATCTGCCTCATCTTATTCTTTATGATATTTTGCAAGTTTTGCCTTGCTTAAACCATTTCCACCTATCCCATTCTCTTTAGGTGGGCCAATGCATATTCGAACCCCATTGCCTTTTAACCCAAGTAAATGTGCTATAACCAAGGTGGACGATCCCTTATACTTCTTTTTACACTCATTGCAAACCCATGCCAATGATCCCCCCCTTGGATCTTCCCAACCACAGTTACATATTTCCAAAGCGGTGATTTTGGATCAACTTTAGGGGCAAATTCAATTTCATCTTCCACTTCCTCTGTCGCACGAATGGTTGAACTTGAATTTGCCATGATGATGATGTAAATGAAACTACAAAATAAAATTGACAATTACAAATTGCTCTAGTTATAACTTAAAACTTAAAACATACTAAACAATGTTGAGTTAAAATGAGCGAGATGGATATACTTCAATGTAAAGTGTGAAGAATAGTATCTTGTCACAAGGTAATCATTTTGAAACTTGCAACTACAAAAGCAATATGTACAGTGAAAGAGATTTAGTAGCACGTTGAAATCAATCTTTCTTATATTGATTAGATACTACTTGTTAACTAATGAACATAACAAATTGCACCAGCGACCATATCCCGGATAAAATGGTACTAGATATCAGGATTCTCTGATAAACGAATCCCACTCTGGTTGTCGCATAGGATCACGGTAGTATCCAACGTATGTCCAAATAGCTCACTAAAGAGCTTCCTCAACCAGACAGCCTCATAGGAGGCCCTACTCGCAGCAATGTACTCTGCCTCAGCGGTGCTCAAAGCCACCGACTTCTGCTCCCTGCTCATCTAGGATATCGAGGCAGAACCCAAAGAGAAACAGCACCCAAAAGTGCTCTTTCGGTCCACCATACTGCCTGCCCAATCAACATCGGAATATCCATGTAGCCTCACATCTCCAACAGTGTATCTCAACCCATGAGTGATTGTACCCCGAAGATATCTCAAAAGATTCTTAGCACCAATCCAATGTGAGTGATGAGGCTCAACTATATATTGGCTCAACTTGTTGATTGCAAAACATATATCCAGATGGGAGTTCACCGAGAACATCAATTCTCCTATGAGTTGATGATACTTAGAAGCATTTCCCAAAGCAGGTCTGACAGCACTACCGCATAACTTCTTGAAGTTAAGTTCCATCAAGGTAGTCACAGGCTTGCAGTCCACCATACCAAATCTCTCCAAAAGCTTCACGACGTATTTTCCTTGAGATAGGAAAATTTCTCCTAGCTTTTGCCAGACTTCTAGCCCTAGGAAATAGTGCACCAGTCCTAGGTCCTTCATCTCAAATTTGGAAGCCAACTCCCTCTTACATTTGAATAAGAGGGTCTGCACATGTCAGAAAGAGGTCATCAACATACAACACCAGTATGAGAGGCTTAACATCTTCAACCTTAAAGTAAAGGTTTGGATCGGCTTCACTCCTAGTGAATCCCAACTTCATCAAGTAGCTATCGATCCTCTCATACCAAGCTCGAGGTGCTTGCTTCAGCCCATAGAGAGCTTTCTTCAACTTGCATACGTGAGATTCTCTATTATGAATCTCAAACCCCTCAGGTTGTTCCACATAGACTTCCTCTTTAATTGTACCATGCAAAAACGTGGTCTTGACATTCATCTGATGTAGGTGCCATCCTTGCGAAGTAGCAAGGGCTATGATCGAGCGGATGGTGATGTATCGGGCAACAGGTGCAAATATCTTGTCATAATCTACACCTTCCTTTTGAGAGAAGCCTCAAGCAACAAAGCGAGCCTTAAATTTTTCAGCACACCCATCAGCTCCATGCTTTATTTTGTAAAGCCACTTCGAGGTGACAATTGTTTTGTCCTGGGGTCTGGGGACCACATCCCAGACATCATTCTTCGTGATGGACTCATATTCCTCATTCATAGCATCCTTCCATACTTGATGCTTCATGGCTTCTTCGAATGATGAAGGCTCATTTTGAATGATGGTGCTCATAATGGTCAAGTATCCTCGATACCTGGTCGGCTTCTTACTTTCACGGAAAGTCCCTCTGGGTGCAATATGTCCTTCGGCATCATCAAGTGTCCCCCTAAGCCATGAGAGCCTCTTCCTAGAAGAGGAAGGTTCTTGCGAAGGGGGATCAATAGGATCCATCGGTTCTTCCACATCAAGCATCGTCTCATCTTCCTTTTCATTTGACTTCCTGGTGTCAACTTCTCTAGTTTTCCTTAGAATAGGAAGATTGTCAACCTTTTGTCAACCTTGCTAAGAGCCATATCTTCGTCAAAGGTGACATCATGACTAATCTCAACTTCCCTTTGACTAACCACATAGATTCTATAGCCCTTAGAATTTTCGCTATAGCCCACGAAGATTCCCTTCTTTCCAAATGCACCCAATTTGCTCATTTTCTCTTTCGGCACATGAAAATATACAGGACTTTCAAAAATTCTAAAACGAGAGACATCAGGTTTCTTACCAGTGAACATCCCTTTAGGAGTCTTGGAATCCAATGCTTGATGAGGACATCAGTTTTAAACATATATGGCGGTATTCGCAACTTCAGCCCATAGAAACTTCAGAAGCCTTTGATCATGGAGCATGGCACGAACAGCTTCCACAATCGTATGAATCTTCCTTTCCGCAACACCATTCTGCTTAGGAGTGTATGTTGTTGTGGTCTCCCTCTTAATGCCAGCCTCTTTGCAGAAGTCATGGAACTCAATGGATTCATACTCGGTCCCATTATCAGTCCTTAAGATCTTGATCCTCTTCTCGGTTTGATTCTCGATCAAGGCTTTGAAGTGACGGAACTAGGAGAACACTTCATCCTTCTTTTCCAAGAAGTATGTCCAAGTCTTGCGAGAATAGTCATCTATAAAAGTGAGATAATATATATATATATTATTATATATATATATCCCCCCAAAGAGTTCATGGGCATCATACCAGATATGTCGGAGTGAACCAACTACAAAATGTCGAAGGTTTTGCTATGGCTTGAGGGGAATGGCCCCCTTTTGAGCTTTCCTTTGGCACATCCTGGACATACACCTTCATGCTCTATTTTGAACTTGGGCATCCCTGTCACCATTTCTCTCACATCGAGTAGAGCCTTATAATGAAGGTGGGCAAACCTCCGGTCCCATAGTTCAGACTGGAGAGATGTGTCGCAAGACATGACTCCCAATAGACTTCCTCCAACTTGATATAAAAAGAACTCGAAACCCAAGAGTGAAAGCATCTTTAAAATTATTTTTCCACACACGTACCTTGCCATCGATGAAGGCCACCTTGTAGCCTTTGTCTTCCATTGCTGAAATGGACACCAGGTTCTTCTTGAGATCAAGTACATATAGGACTTCTTGCAAATGAATAGTGTTACCCTGGTTTAATTGAAGAGTAACATTCCCTACACCCTTTACGGGATAGGTGGAATTGTCTCCAAGAATAATCTCCAAGTTTGTCTCCTTCTCTATCAGATTAGAGAGAGCTTCCTTGTAACCAGTGAAAAGCCTTGAGGCACCACTATCAACAAGCCAATTGCCCAATGAGTCCGAAGGAGAGGTAGTGGAGAGGGCCGATATCAGATAATATTCATCTTGCCTATTGTTAACAACATTTGATTCATACCTAGAGTTCCTTGCTTTCTTGGAGGGTTGACCACTTCCTTGATTTCCGGCATTCCTCTTTCCTTTGCCATTGAACCTACCATTCCTTCGAATGTGGTTGGAGTTGCCCCAGGAGCGATTTTGATCATCGTCATGAGATGTGTCCTTCCTATTTTGACACTCCCACGCATAGTGGCCAAATTTATTGCAAGTGAAGCATCTTCCTTTTCTTCCACCCTTCGATCCGGCCTTTCCTTTGAATTTAGACCGAGAATTATTTCTTCTTTTAGTTTGAGAGGGGAAAGCAGTGAGGTTGCCTTTGCTCGAAGGCATTTCTTGCTCCACCATCCTTGTCTCTTCTTGAAAGCATCTTCCATCAATTCCTCAAATCTTGGAATTCGATCGTTGTTGACAAGAGTGGTTCTAAATACACATCATTCGGATGGGAGCCCTCCAAGAGTAGTGATAGTTAGTTCCCTCTCAGCAATGACTTCTCCAATCGATAGGAGATCATTCTTGATCTCAATGATCCTTAAGAAATAGGATTGAATATCCTTGTCCTTGCCCTTCTTAGTATCCTTCAACTTATTTTTTAGGAACAAAACTTGATTTGCATCACTAACTTTAAACAAGCTTCCCAGTATATCATATATCTCCTTGGAGGTGTTCAACTCGAAAACGTAGGCCACTAAACGCTTGTCAATAGAGTCCTGAATGATCTTCTTCGCTTTGACTTCACCCTTAGTCTACTTGTTCCATGTAGCAATGGGTGCATTTGATGGAGGCTCCGTAATTCTACCTCTCACATAATCCAACACTTCCTACTCTTCCAATGTCAAATCAAGAGACATCTTCCATCTGTGATAGTCAGACTTCTCACGAAGCTTGTCTTCGGTGGGGAAGTGTGATGAGAAAACCATGAAGCCTTTTGACTTTTTCCAATTGTCTTCGGTGATCACTCTTGCTCTTACTTGGGCTTTGTCTTCACCTCAACTCTGATACCATGTTAAATTATAGTATGTTCTATGCTTAGAGCAATTTACTTCAATTCTTCTTATTAGCCCAATGTCAATTCTCAGAATAGCAATCACATTAACATATAAGTAGAATGTTGATAGAACATAAATAAAATTGATAGAAGACAAGCCAAGACAAAAGACATAAGATGTGGCAGCTAGCTAGGGACAAACCCCAATGCGAGGAAACCCTTTGATCAATTCTTCTATATTCTTCAATAATTCAGCAAAGAGAGAGAGATAGTACAATATCACAAATCTGTGATTTATAACAATAGCAACATAAATCAAACCAGCAAGGGCAAAGCTGGTCAAACAGCTCACCAATGACCTCAAGATATCCTAGGAGAACTCGTCCTCCAACAACAAGTATGTGTAGCCCAAAACAGTCCAAGTAAGAGGGACAAATCAACAATGAAAGCTACAACAACCTACAGCCAGCCCTAACCAATCAACGTCGACCCAAATCAGCCCTCCAAAAGTCAACGCAGCACTTCATCTAGCCTAGGAGAGGTTGCCCATGTAAAGCCACATTCAAAGAGGATAAGGCATTGGTCAAAGCAGCCCTAAATCCCCCCAAACAAATGGGTGTACCCTCCTGCATCCTCGCTGCCCTAATATGCATCCTCACAATGATGCCCTAGAGATCTGCGTCCTTCTTCAAAGTTGCCCAAGTGATCTGCGTCCTCCTTCCTTGTGTATACCCAAGAGACAAGGAAGAGATGAGAGGATGAGAGTGAGTGAAATGAGACACAATGTCTCCTCCTTTTACATGCAACATTGAGGTTAGTTGGGGGTGTGCAACACAACTTAACTTGCTGGCCGACCTTGACAAATTGTCAAGAAATATAAATAAATTCATATCTCCACGAATACATGTCAAAATCGGATGATCATTGGATCAATCCTACACCTCTCGACGAGAGGAATCCAAGAAAAATATCAGCTGCCATAGATAAGATGACCCACATGGAGGTTGGCCCTAGTTGCCAATTTTAACACTTTACTAGAGTGACTTACCTCTAAGCATCACCAAAATCAATCCATTTTGGCAGGTAATGTGTGATGTTATTGCCATTATGGGCCCAAGGTACAAAAGTACTACATATGAGTCATGGGGGTCAATCCTTCGATTAAAAAAGAACTTCAACTCATGATTGGAGGAGTTGAAGCAGTCATGGGAGGTCTTTGGATGCACAATGATTTCTAATGGTTGGACAGATAGGAAGGTTAGGACCAGTCTAAATTTCATAGTACTTGTCTTAAAGGTACCATGTTTATTAAATCAATGGATGCATCAACACATATAAAAGATGCAGCATTGATATGTGAGTTTTTAGATGGGTTGGTCCAAGAGATTGGTTTGCGGAATGTGGTGCAAATCAGAACAAATATTGAAGCTAATTATGTGGTTGCTGGCAAGATGCTTACGGATAGGACTGCTCATTATTCTGGACTGCAAGTGTAGCACATTGTGTCAATTTGATGCTTGAGAATATGATACGGAAAAACTCTCCTTCATCAAGGAGGTGATTGATATGGCTAGGAGCATCCCTAAGTTCATATATAGCCATGTTTTTTTCTTAGCCTCAAGAGGATATGCACCAGAAACAAGGAGTTGTGGCGTCCTGCAATCACACATTTTGCCACCAACTTCATTACTATTCAATGATTGCTTCAATGTCAATTTGAGTTGAAGCAAATGTTTGTTTGTGATGAGTGGCGTGATTGTAGATACAGCAGGAGAGAGGATGGGAGAACCAATGCAAAATTGGTTTACACTAACTCCTTTTGGCAAGGAGTAGAAGAAGTAAGCTCAGTTAGTGAACCTATAGCAAAGGTTCTGAGATTGGTAGATGGCGATAAGCCTGCAATGGCTTATTTCTATTAGGTCATGGATAGGGCCAAAGAAACTATTTGTGCTTATTATGTCGACAAGGGTTTCGTTGGTTAAATATATAGATAATGTTATGGGATGTGAATGATAGTCGATGGATAAGGATGTTTCATCGACCCATTCATGGAAAAACACTTTTCCTCAACCCCATATTTTCCTACAAATGCAACTTTGATTTTGATGGCCTGGTGATGGAAGGGCTCCATACATGTATTCAGAAGATGGTACCTGATCCCGAGTTTCGCAACAAAATCAATCACGAGATAGAGATGTATCGAGATGGTGTTGGACTATTTGGCTTTAATGATGTTATTCGTGAAAGAACCATCTTCATGCCACGTACGTGACAAATTATGTCTCGTTATAATTTACTAATTTAGAATTCTATAATTTTTAAATTTAATTATGTTTTATTTGAAAGTTTAATTATGTTTTAACTTTTCTTTATTTCATTGTAGATATTTAGTGGTGAAGTTATGGTGCAAGGGCACCAAATTTATAGAAATCGGCCATCGCAAGCCTTAGCCAGACCTGTAGCGCTTCGGGTGTGAGCACAATTGGAGTGTATTTGAAAAAATACATTCAAACAAGTGCAACAAGTTATAACTTTAACTTCAACTGAGCAATGACATTTATTGTAATTTATGACCCTCAAGTGTCAAGAGTCATTAATTTTTTTATGACGCCCTTATAGGTTGGAGTTCTCACGCCTTAATGACTTGGTTTATGTCCATTACAATCTCTTACTACGAGTGAAGCAAATAGAGAAACCACTAGATGTGGATGCCATTTCCTTAGACAATATTGATGTCTTATCAAAGTGAAGTGTGGAGTCTAAGCTTCACATCATGGAGGAGTCACCTACGTGGTTAGAGGAGGAACCATTAGTAGTACAAGGGCAACAAGAAGAGGGTGACTCGGAGGAGGAGAAAAAGCAACAGGGGGAGGAGGAGAAGGAGAATGTGGCAACAACACCACCACCTTCTACAGATATAGGAGAGCACAGTTCCATAGTCAGCAGTCATCGTTTGACATTTCGTGCAGGGCTAGGGCCTTCTACTACTAGGGGCAGGCCCGGCGAACAACCCATCATCTTTCCCCGTGAAAGAGGGAGAGGGCACGGAATTCAAATAGCTAGCCGCTAGTTTTGTTTCTTTTTCCATTGTACATATAACTCATGATGATGAGATACATTTATATATGTGACATTATTTTGTGTTTGTTCTCCAAAATTGAGTCCTTGATTGGACAATTATTAGCAATCGACAGGATTTAATATAGCCTTTGATGTATTATTTTTATTTGACATCCAATATATCATATATATCATTGCTTTCTTCATATTTATGTGTCAATGTGTTTATTTCAAGTTGTTGTTGCTTTATATGTTTAAAAATATGAAGAACAAAATGAATATATTTTGCATTTTTTAACGTTCATCATGGTTTGCCGATTTTTGCCAGTTTTTTGCCGATGTTTTTAGGACCCATGCCGATTTTTTGCCAATGCCAACTTTTTCAACATTGATTTATAGACATGCATCAACATAGCAAGCTCATGAACTTTTCCTATGAGGGGAAAGTTCAGCTAAGGGGAACCAAGGAGAATACCTCCCTCGCTAAGAGGGAGTGTTGATTTTTTGTTTAGCATCGAGAGGTATTCCCACATGCCAAAAGGTCACCTAAGTCGGCCTAGAAAAATTGTGGAAATTAAAATAAAATAAAAAATATTTGTTGTGTCATCATGTAGGCTCAAAAAGAACAAGTCAGCCCCACCATGAAAGGGCGTGTCCCTTGGACAAAATTCAATCCATTCGTCAAGTATATATACATGATGTGACATTACATGTTAATCATCATCAATCAACATCTTTTCTCTCCAAAAGCAGTCGCATTTGTGATAGAATAAGGCAGAATTCCACTGAAGTTTACCGAGTGATCTTTTGACCATTGAGCAAGCTGCAAGGCACAAACAACAGAGAGCATGGGTCGCAAACCATGATAAAGATGCAAGGGCAGCAAGGCCTAATTTCTAACAGAGTTGACCAAAGTTTACTAGTATGAGTTTGACCAAGTTTGACTTAATTGACTTGGTATTGGCACAAATTTCCAGACAAATTATTGACTTGTAAACCTTGCTGAAAAATAATTTCTCCTAAAGAAAAGTTGTTGGGTTTTCTCCCAAGGTTGAGATTCCCAAGGTAAAATTTGTTCTCTATTGTACATGGTTGTCTCTTTATGATCTTTATTGTTTCCACTACATTTATTGTTGACGTTTCTCAATGATACAAGTGACATGAGATAAATTCGCTGGAGATCATTAGGTAGTAATTATCAGATCAAAAGATTGGTTTCTATTATGATTCTTGTACAAAATTAAACAATGTTGGAATACGGAACCATTGATGAGCAGGTTGCGACATTTCTCACGAAGTCCTTACCAAGGGGCAAGCATGTCTACTTCAAGGACAAGATGGAAGTGGTGAGAAACACCATCCTTTGTAAGAGGGAGTGTTGAGAAATCATATCAAGCCCGTGAAGGAAAAAGTGACTTTATGAGTTTATTAAAGTCATGAGACTTTTATTGGTTACTTTATGAGATTGTAAAAGTACATTGTACTTTTTATTATTAAAGTGACTTAATGAGAAAAGTTACTTTATGCGTCATAAAGTACATGGTACAATTTTTTCTATTAAAGTGACAAGGAGGGTCAATTAATGAAAAGGGGAACTTGACGAGGTCAATGTGAGATTAGAACTCCACCGTTGATCAAGAGAGGCTAAGATCTAATCTCAGCCCTTGGTCTTAGGGATAGGTCTTTCTCTTCATTATGAAAACAGAAAGGGTGAAAAGACACTTTGAGAGATTCATTCATCATGTGTGAGATTGGAGAAGAGGAGAGCAAAGGAGAAAAGGAGGCTGAGAGAGCAAGTACAGCAAGAGAAGAGAAAGTATAGCAAGGAGAGAGCATACATTTCCAAGCTGAGCATAGCGCAGAAATTGAGGAATCCTGGGCTGAAATTTGAGGCAATTGCTGCTAGGAACAGCGCGAAATTCAAGGGTGTCAGGCATGAATTTCGAGGTCTAACAAGCATTTATTGCAGCTTATCAAAACAGCAGACCAGCGCAAAAATTGAGGGGTTCAATGTGATTTTCGAGGGAGGTTATGTTGGGAAATTCATGCTGTTGGTAAGAATTTCAAGGGAGCTATCAGGCATCAATTTCTGAGCAATTCTGGGCACATAAATCAAGGAGCTACTGGCACAAATTTCAAGGAACTGTCAGCACATGAAGGGATTCTAGGCATGAATTCAGGGAGATAAGATGATTGTGTTGTTGCATTAATTTTTGTAATAATTGTTGTATAATTTTACTGTCTGAAATAATAAATATCCCTTTCTCATTGGTTTTCCCTTTGGGGTTTTTCTAGAGTCAGCTTGAGCAAAATTTCTTGTGTCAAGATTTCATGAATGCTCGTGTGATTTCTCAGCAAATATGAAAAGTAGAGTAGATCTCTTGTCTTTTCTTTTGAAATTTAAATTCAAGTTTATATTAGCTTCTAGTCATGATGGGAAGGGCATTTAACTTGATATGAAAACCAAACTTGAAACCAGGAGGGATTTACAGGTGCAAATTTCTACAAGAGGTTGGTTCACACAGAGTTAAAGATGTAGGATAATTTAGTGATCTGGTTCTGGTTCAGAGTTGGTATTTGAAGACCAAATATTGCACGAGTTTTTCATCAAATTCGAAAGAGCTATATTTTTGGTGGTACCCATATTTTTTAAGAGACATATTTTGGAGGTTCACATGATATTGTTTAATCGCGCTTTTTTCAAAAAATCGCGAGTTTTTCCCTAGCCCGATTTAATCGCGCTTTTTATAAGAAAAAAGCGAGCTAAATTTGTTTTGCCGCTTTTTTGGGAAAAAAGCTCAGGCTGGCGGGGCAGCGCGATTTATAATGAAAAATTGAAAAAAAAAAAATGAATATTTTTGTACCAAACGATTTTTTCCCGATTTTTTTCCGTTTTTTTCCCGGTTTTTCCGATTTTTTCCGATTCGTTCCCCGCGCTGATTTAATCCCGCTCGCGCTTTTAACATATTCAAAATCCTCACAACCTCAACATTCCATTGAGCTTTTTCCAAATTACATGCATGATACTTTCTTCAGCTACTCCAGTTCATAGGTATGTTGATTTGGGGTAGCATCGGATATGTTCTAGCAACGAAAATTGGTGGAGAGGCTAAGGCACATGAGATCTCCAATACCCAGAAAGGGTTCGGGAAGATTCTAAACAATTTGGGAGATATTAAAATAATTAATATTTTTAATGAAGTCCCTAAGTCTAAACTTAGGGAAAATAAAATATTAATGTGAATTAATATAAAATTGTGTTAGAATGGTCCAAAAGTCATGGATCAAGCCAGATCTTATCTTAGCCATTGATTAGGGACTTAATCTCGGCCATTGATTTGTCAACGAGAAAAGTATAAGAGGAGGCTTGAGGGTCACTTGGAGAACACACTGAGGGAGACCAGTGAGTTCAATTTCTGGAGCAAGGTTAGCTGAGAAATTGAACCAGTGGTCTAGTGAGCAGTCACGAGGCAACAAGTACGGAGCAGAGAGGTAGGATCAGCCACTAGAGATTAGTGTTGAGGCAGGAGAGGCAGACACAAAGGCAAAAGAAGACTGTGCAGTCACTAGCTAGGCCTGCGTGGGTGACGCAGAGAGGCCCAAGGCTGACGCAGAGGGTTTGAGAGCCACGCAGAGGTCAGCCGGGCCGACGCTGGGATTGGGAGAAGTGTTGGAGAATTATTTCTCTCTGTGGGTAAGCCGGTTTGGCACCCTGTCATACTGAAGAATTGCTAAATAATAAAATCCTCCCTGGCTGCACAGATTTTCCCACATTTGGTTTTTCCGGGGACTGTTGTCCAAAATATTTGTGTCAATGTGTTAATGCTTGTCCATATGTTTATTTATGTATTATGGTGTGATATGTGCAGCAGTATTTATTTTAATGTTTATTGAAGTAATTTCATAAATAACTTATTGTGGAATAAGTAGGAAAAATAAATTAGTTGCTGCAGAGACAGAATTTTCACATGGTATTAGAGAGAGTAATCAGAGACAGAAACGGAAAATCAGCTATGGGTCGAAACCACAGGCATCCACGTCAGGGGACTCACACAGAATTTCAGAAAACTACACAAGAGAAAGAGATTTCGATTTCTCTATGTTGGCTTCCAGGCTGGAAGAATAAGTGGCGTGTATGACTAGTGCTGCATCATCAGAAGTATGGTATATAGACAGTGGAGCTCCGTGGCATATGACGAGAATCAGGGAGTGTTTCTCAGACTATCGACAAGAGAAGATGAACTTCCAAATCACCATGGGGAACAAGGCAAAGTGTACTCCAGTAGGGAAGGGTACCATAGTTTTTCAAACAGAATCGAGAGAACGGTTCCGTGCTACAAATGTGCTACATGTACCAGGATTGGGGATGAACTTACTTTTCGTGTCGCAACTACAAGGCAAGGGCCATGACATGTACTTCATCAAGGAGAAAGTATACGTCAAACACCCGAGCTAGAAAAAGAAAGTGCAGATCGGGATCAAAAGTAATCAGTTGTATAGATTGCAACTAAAATCACCAATGGCACTAATAGGCAGTCATGGAGACAAGGACTTGAACGAACTATGGCACAGAAGAATGGGTCACTTGCACCATGGAGCTCTGAGAATTCTCAGGAGCACTGTAACAGGAGTTTTAAATCTGAGTATGGAACGAGATGATGTATGCAGGGGATGTGCTCTAGGAAAATATGCCAAGGCAACATTTCCTAGGAGCAAACACAGGGCCAAGAGTGTACTAGGATTGATACACTTTGATATTTGCAAACCTATGTCCGTCAAAGCTCTTAATGGTGCCAAGTATTTCCTTACCTTCATTGATGACCACTCAATGAAAACTTGGATTTATTTTCTAAAAACCAAGGATGAGGTTTTCTGTTGATTCAAGGAATTCAAGGACCTAGTGGAGAATCTGACTGGGAAGAAAATAAAATTTTTGCGCTCAGATAATGGTGGAGAACATGTCGATAAGGACTTCATTGATTTTTGCGCTAAGGAGGGCATCAGAAGAGAGTGGACAGCTCCAGATAATCCAGAGCAGAATGGGGTAGCAGAAAGAAAGAACATGACTATTGTAGAAGCAACTAGGGCCATGATGTATGATCAGGATATGCCAAAATTCCTGTGGGCAGAAGCATGTAATACAGTAGACTATGTTCAGAACAGGAGTCCTCATTGGGTAGTGGGCAAGATTACTCCAGAAAAAGTCTTCACAAGGAAGACACTTGAAGTCAGTCATTTCAGGATATTTGGGAGTCTAGCATATTGTCGCATACCCAAAGAAAAGAGGAAGAAGTTGGATCAGACTATGGAAAAGGATATCTAGTAGGATATAGTGAGAACGCTAAGGCATACAGAATCTATCTTCCAGGGAGCAGGAAGGTAGTAGTATGACGAGATGTAGAGTTCATGGAGGACAAGGCTTTCAGAAGATCTCGCGAGATGCTTTCCGAGGAGCAGTCGAAAGAGGAGTCGTTGGTTAAGCCTCTTCAACCAATAGAAGTAAGGAATTCTTCCTCAAGACAGGAAGATTCTTAGGATGAGGAGGAAGAGTGAATAGAAGCATCTGCTAGCAGAGGAAGAACCAGCAGGGAACTTCGTCAGATTCTGCGAGATGCAGAGGACTTCATCGGTGTGCCAAGAAACAATAAGAGGAGCAAAAACAACTAGATAGATATTAGGCATTAATAGCTCAGGATGGAGAGCCTGCCAGTTTCGAGGAGGCAGCTCAACATCAGGTTTGGCTAGATGCGATGGTAGAGGAATATAACTTCATAATGGTAAACGATGTCTGGGAGGTGGTGCCAAGACCTCAAGACAAAGCAGTGGTAGGTTCAAGATGGATCTACAAGATCAAAAACACAGCAGACAACAATGTTGAGAAATACAAGGCCAGGTTTGTGGCTAAGGGGTATGCTCAAAAGGAAGGGATTGACTATGAGGAGACCTTCACCCCAGTAGCCAGGGATACATCTATTAGGACCATGATATCTCTTGCAGCCCAAATGGGATGGGAGATCCATCAGATGGATAACAAAACAGCATTTCTGAACAGTGTAATAGAAGAAGAGGTATACATTGAACAACTAAAGGGCTTTGAAACTCATGAGAAGAAATCTCATGTATGCAGATTGAAGAAAGCCTTGTATGGGTTGAACCAGGCACCGAGAGCATGGTATGGTTGAATAGATGGCTACTTGCAGAAGATGGGGTTTGTGAAGAGTGACACGGATCTGAATCTCTACTATCTGGTTGTAGAGAACGAGCCGCTAATCTTAGTACTCTATGTGCATGATCTCTCTCTGACATGATCATCCAGACTCATTGGGGACTACAAGAAGAATCTAGCCACAGAATTCGATATGAAGGATTTGGGAAGAATGCACTACTTCCTAGGGTTGGAAGTTTGGCAGCAGAAGGGAGAAATCTTCCTTGGGCAAGGGAGGTATGCGACAAAAATCCTAAAAAGATTCGGGATGGAGGACTATAGACCTATGGCTACGCCAATGATCACCAACTGAAAGAAGATTGATGCATCAGAAGACAAGGATGTCGATCCCACCCTATACAGGTAGCTCATTGGGTCCCTGATGTATTTGGAGTCTAGACAATACTAGGCTAGACATTTGCTACGTTGTCAACACCCTCAGTCAGTTCATGGTGGAACTGAAGAGGGCGCACTGGGCAGTAGCCAAATATGTTCTCAGTTATTTCCAAGGAACAATCGATTATGGACTCTTGTACACCAGGAGTAAGGATATCGGATTGAGTGGATTTATTGATGCAGATTGGGCAGGAAGTTCAGTGGATCAGAAAAGTACCTCTGGGTACTGTCAACATTGGATCAGGAATGACCTCCTGGTGCAGTAAGAAACAGAAGTTCGTGGCTCTGAGCTCATCGGAGGCAGAATATATGGCAGCAAGCACAGCTTCATGTGAGGCCATATTGCTTAGAAAACTGCTTGTGAACCTATTCAGAAGGAATATGGAGGCGACCAGGATCATGTGCGATAATCAGAGTTGCATCAAACTCTTTGAGAATCCATTGTTTCATGATAGGTCGAAGCATATTGATATCTGGTATCACTTTGTCAGGGACTATGTCCAACGAGGAGTTGTACAGTTGAGCTACACTCCTATAGGAGAACAGGTGGCGGACATCCTCATCAAGACCCTTGGAAGGACAAAGTTTGACTACTTCAGAGAAAAGATGGGGATGGTAAAGAACCCGTTTCAGTAGCAGAAATGGGAGTGATAACAGCAAGGATGCAAAGGGAATTGCATTGCAGATGCAATGTTGGGAGAAAGGACCAACAGCAGCACAGATGCAGAGGGAGTTGTTGTAGAGATGCAGCAGTGGCAGTAGCAAAGCCATGGGCAATAGTATAGGGTGCAGCAGTGCAGAGGATGTTGGGCAGAGAGGCTTAGCATCCGCATAGGGACCGATGCCAGATGATCAAGGTGATACTCAGTGAGGAGTATTACTAGAGCACAGTCCTCACTAAGAGGGAGTGTTGATTTGGGGTAGCATCAGATGTGCTCTAGCCACGAAAATTGGTGGAGAGGCTAAGGCACATGAGATCTCATATACCCAGAGGCAGATTCTAAACAATTTGGGAGATATTAAAATAATTAATATTGTTAATGAAGTCCCTAAGTCTAAACTTGGGGAAAATAAAATATTAATGTGAATTAATATAAAGCTATGTTAGAATGATCCAAAAGTCATGGATCAAGCCAGATCTTATCTTAGCCATTGATTAGGGACTTAAACTTAGTCATTGATTCGTCAACGATAAAAGTATAAGAGGAGGCTTGAGAGTCACTTGGAGAACACACTGAGAGAGACCAGTCAGTTCAATTTCTGGAGCAGGGTTCACTAAGAAATTGAACCAGTGGTCTGGTGAGCAGTCAGGAGGCAGCAAGTACACAGCAGAGAGGCGGGATCAACAACTAGAGATCAAAGCTGAAGCAGAAGAGGCAGACGCAGAGGCAGTAGAAGACTGCACAATCACTAGCCGGGTTTGCATGGGTGACACAAAGAGGCCCAGGGCTAACGCAGTCAAGCAGGGGCTGACGCCGAGGATTTGAGAGCCACGCAGAGGTTAGCTGGGCTGATGCTGGGATTGGGAGAAGTGCTGGAGAATTATTTCTCTCTGTGGGTAAGCCAGATTGGCACCTTGTTGTACTAAAGAATTGTTGAATAATAAAACCCTCCCTCGCTGCTTCGATTTTCCCACATTGGGTTTTCCTAGGGACTGTTGTACAAAATATCTGTGTCAATGTGTTAATGCTTATGCATATGTTTGTTTCTGTATTAAGGTTGATATCTGCAGCAGTATTTATTTTAATGTTTATTGAAGTAATTTCATAAATAACTTATTGTGGAATAAGTAGGAAAAATAAATCAGTGGCCGCAGTGATAGAATTTTCACAAGATCTGCATGTCAGAGATGAAGATATATTTGTGATACTCCCGAGCTCACGATTTCAATGAGCTATTTACAGGCGAAATGTGACGATTGGATTTTTTTAGCAAGGGCTTGCATGTCAATTCTGATCACATATTCAAACTCCTCACTGAAAATCGAGCCCACTAAGTATAGTTTCATGGGAATGCAAACATTTACTATTTTTAGGTATTTACCAAGGTTCCTCTAGTAGTTCTGAACATTTTCAATTTTTCCTCATTTTTAGGGGGGCTGCTATTTTTGGCATATCTAGTTATAGCAAGGTGACAAGCAACAACATCAAGGTGCATGGATAGGACTAGGAGTGTCTTGGAGTTACCTATAGTGCTTGCATTAGTTGACTGGAAACAATGGGATGCATTCATGGATTTAGGAGTGATTTAGCACCTTCATAGATTAACTAGATTGCATGCATGTGTGGAGGAGTTAATGAGGTAGTTAGTTTGAGTTAACTAGATGCATGCATCACTTAATTAGGATGCCTTTTTAGTTGACTGGAGAATGGACAGTTCACATCAGTTGCTCATTAATTGAACGCAAATAATTTTCGATTGACTAGTTTGCATGCCTTACTTCACTCAACCTCTCACATAGTCAACAATGTGCATACCTCTCTCTCTCTCTCTAACTCATCCTTAGTTCATTGAAGAGAATCTATGAGGATTAATGACATGGAAAAAGGATTACAACAGATATAAAGTACATGCATATTCCTCTTCACTTCAACTACAGCAAGTTAATACTTCACTCCTCTCTATCATCAATTCATTACTGTACATCTCTAGGGGATCAAAGCACATGAGGGAGGAAAACTTTAGTGCATGTTTACTCCACTCCACTCATTCAATGAGTGATATTAACTCTTCTCCACTAAAACTCATCAATGTAGAGGAAAAGTCTTGCATGGGTAAATCGACCTTATTGATCATTAAAAGGAGGAGGTCACTCTTGGACGATGGTGGGAGTTTCTTCGTCAGCAGCAGCAGCATATCTTCCTCTCATTCACTTCTATTCTCATTGCACTTCTATATTTTGTGCAGGGATCGTCATTGGACCAGTTCTGTTTTATGTCTCTTTGGTGCAATCAATCTTTTGGCGAATGCAGAATAAAACTTGATATATGCTTCTTATTGGCTCTTGGAGTTTGTTGGTACTTTTTGACTTCTTTCTGCAATGTATAAGATATCCATTTTGCCTTAAATTTTGATAAAATTTATCACTTATAACCACTTTTTTCTCCTTTTCTTCTTGTCATTTTATGCTGAGCAAAGAAAATTTCCACCGCACAAATTCAAAACTATATTCATAACCCATATGAATGCTTAGTCAGATGCCAAAGAATATATTGTTTGCTATTATACAATTTTATGTGCAGACTTCAACAGTAATTGCAGCACATGAACAGTTAGTGACACCCTGTGAGATTGGCAAAACCCAGCCCAAATAGAGACGAGATCTTTTGGTGACACATTGGGCAGAATTTCCTAAATATTACACTAATTTCACAATAGAATTTTGAAGTTATTTCATCCTTTTCACAGTGCGGAAATTTGTGTTGACAGATCTTAACTTGTGAGTATGCTCCTCCTTGTAATCAGCCCACTATTATGCATATTGTTGGTCTCGTCTGGTAGGACAAACTATTCAAAATAAACATAGATGTAGGGGCCCTTTTGGTTCGATTGGAATTGGAGTTTGGAGTGCCCCTTGGTTAAGTATAAATCACAGATTGTACTCCTTTCTTCATCAGTGCCATTAAAATGGTCCAGTCCTTAGTGTGTGATGGGTGTCTTCTAATGCTGAGAGCCAATGAACGCAAATATTGTTGTGTGTGGTTAGTGTGGGTGTGCTACAACCTCCAAGTGTGTTGGCTAGTGATTTATTAGGGCCTTCCTTCCAAGCAGCGTTGCGGGGGAGCGCCCTCTCGCTCCCGCTCCCAATTTGCGCTCCGAGCGGGAGCGGCTCCAGAGCACCTCGAGAGCGTGATCCCTAAAAAAACGCTCCTTGCCTTTTGGGAGCATTTCGCTTTTTTCGCAAAATTTTTTTGTAGTAATGTTCCAAATGCAAATTTTTTTCAAAGAAACAAATAAGTTTTAAGTGGGGCAGCTTAATGATTAAGCCTATGGCCCTAGTATTGATATGCGATTCATGGTAATGTTAAATTCTTAAATGTCACTTTTACTTAAATTTTTAACATTACCATGAAATGACTCAGGATGTTTGAGAGTGGTTCCAACCTCATTGGATTTCATACGAAAAAAGTAGAATTTTAGATTTCATTCAAAATCCAGCGAACTTATCAGTTTTTCAAGATTGGTGGATTGCAATGTTTCCATTGAATTTTGTCATGTATTAGGGTATGGAACTCGTATTTAATCAAGAGCACCAATCCCTCTATGTACCTTGATGTTAGCGACATTGGTTGTTGAACTCCTCTATCATGACCCTCCTAAAAATGTACGTATCACTCAAACAAAATCTTGACTTGACATGCTATGCTTTTTCTATCTTATGTTAATGCTTAGAGGGTGATATCAATGACAAAGATCCCTATACAGATACAGAGGTAATGACAAAGATACCTCTGGATATTAATGCTTAGATGGTGATATTAATGACAAAGACACTGATTTTCCAACAAGACTAAAAATTAGACATTTCTCGTGGTGGCAAGAGGCCCAAGCATAAGCAATAGATAATAGATTTACTTGTCTTTTCTAGTTTCTAGTAGTTTTTATAACTATTGACTCTTTCATATTTATTATGATATTT
>APFE031710617.1:213512-234114 GCA_000404065.3 Pinus taeda
AGATTGATGAATCATGAGACTCAATATGTTGTATGTTACTATGTTACTAACTTGTGGACATGGTTGATGAAGATTATAGCTTCTAGATGATTGTTGTTATATGGTTCAATCTATGTTTTTTATATCTAATTCATCATCCTACATGTTTTTGTTGACATATATGTATCAAAATATAAAAAATATATATATATTATATAAAAAACGCTCCAGGATTCACTCCCAAACCGGGAGCTTCTGAAAATGTTGGTCTTGCACCTGTTTTCGTTCCTACTCCCCGCTTTCGCTGCCACTCCCAAGTAACACTACTTCCAAGGTTTGCCTAGATAAAAGTGTTGATATTTGTAGCATCGGAAGGTCTTTTGCATAGGTTGTGTCTAGCACACAGGAGAGATCCCTCATTAGATGCTATTAATTTTTCAATGTTCTATGCTGTAACAATCACTTTAACAATTTCTTCTTTCAGTAGCAATCACTTTTCCAATATATTTTCAATCACCCAATAACAGTGAGCAATTGAAGATGGTACAATAAACCAATATGCACAATAGAAGATAGCCAAGATCAATGAGACCAATATGCACAATAGAAGATTTAGGTCAAAGACCAAGGAAACCCCCACAAGGGGGAAAACCCAACCAAATTCTTCTATTAGATGTTCATCAAATGTTCAGCAGAGATACATAGTCCAACTACATCCAACTGGCAACAACTATTCAAAGGTCAAAGCCTTGACCATCGCAATCAATAATCCAATATCCAATCAAAGATGAGCAATATAATCAAATCTGGTCAAATACCAATCCTGCAATTTTTAGCCCAGTCAAAGTCAAAGTCAACAGCAGTCAGTTCAGCCGTAACCAGTCCAAAGTCAAGGGTCAAAGCAGCTCCAAAAATTTTGGTCAACCAGTCAAACAATGTGGCCTCTTTTCCTCAGTCAAACTTGGTCAAAACAGGTCCAATTTTTTCTACAATTCGGTCAAAGTCAATAGTTAACCTGTGTCAACCCTAGCCTCAGATATGCGGTCAAAGATGGTCAACGTTCCCAGAAAACTTTGGTCAACAACTCAGTCAATGTGGCCTTCCAAAACAGATCCAAAATCAGTCAAACCAAGTCAAATCACCCAAAGTCAACGCTGGTCAAAGATGACCAAAACAGAAAGTCGATGCAGTCAAAAATTAGAATCTCTCTCCTTCGCATGTGTGAACTCGGACCTGAAATTTCAGAAGTGATCAAACCAAATGAAGATGATTTGATGTGTGATGTGATGCCTCCAAGTGATGCCAAGTTAGGTGTATTTACTATTTATATGTGGGTTAGAAGGTCGAATTTATCGTTTAGGCCAACTTGTACCTTTTGAGTTGACTTGGACCAGCATTAAAAATAATATTTTTCCGTGAACAAATTTATTTTTTCCAAGGGAAAGTGAGGTCTCCTTAGCATTTGCTGGGCTTTTCCAAGGAGGGAATTGCTCCCTCAGCTGCCAATTTTCAACAGGTGCTTGTTCTAGAGAAGCAAATATTACGATTTTTTTTCCTAAGTTTTAACTTACAAAAAGCACACTAACTAAATTATTGATTAATGTTGGCTATTCGGCTAAAGTTTCTAGGGATAAATAATTTAATTATTTAAGCAACATAGATCTAATCTCCATCACTGATCCAAGTGGGTTAGGATTTTCATTTAATCCTAGCCCTCCATCACTTTGGAGATTAGGGATTTGGCTGAATGACAAATTATAAAGGGAACCTAAGGGAGAGGATGAAAAAACAACATTGTGATTGAGAGGGAGATTTTCTCAAGGAGTGAAAAGTTAGAGTGACTGAAAAGAAAGAGAAGCTGTGCAGCAAGGGTTTTCCAGAAAGGAAATTATAGTAGGCGAAATTATTTGATAGAGAGGTTGAAACTTGGAGGAGAGAGGCCAAAATTTTGAGCAGGCCAAGTCTGTGAGGGGAAGGCTGAGATTTCCCACCTATGCCATGTGGACTAAGGGAAGAGACCGAGCTTCAGTTAGAAGGCTGTTTTTTTTCCAGGGCGCAGCCATCAGGTGAAGGCCGAATTATTGAAGGCAGAAGCTGAGATTTGCCAGGGCCAATTTATCTTCCAGCGCAGCCGATTTCTAGAGACCAAATTTCCCTTCGGCCAAGAATCTGGTGGGTCGTTTTCAGGTTCACATATGAATGTAATTTCTGTGTATTTCACTGTGGATGAAGGCCCTAAATTTTCCAGATAAATTAATGTTTAGGAAGAGTAGATTAGACAGATTTATTTCTTGTTTGTGACTGATTTCTCTGAACATTTCCCACTGCATAATTTTAATTTTGAAACTAAAAATACCAGTGTGTTTATTTTCAATAGAGCTCAGGAAATTAATTTACTAGTTAAATAGATTTTTGGGTATAAATTAATTTTTGTGCGAAATAGATCGGACTTGGTATTTAGAAATTAACAATGAGTGGCCCCTAATATGAGCTTTGCACTTCCTGTCTCAGAGAAGAAAGGTGAAGCATTAATTTTGGGATTACCATTTGGGCAGGTCATGCTGTGAGCATGTTCAGATAAACCTTTCCACAATGCTCCAAGGGAAATTGCATTAAAATGCAATGTTGCTGGGTGACTCTGGATCTGTTGTCTATTCTTCTCTTAGTGGTATTTGGCACTACTTGAGAATTTTTGCCTTGTTTGTTTGCTGAAGGCTTCGATACAAAGATGCTTTTGATAATGGCGTTCGCTCTTTGTCTGCCTTTTGCCTTTTATGAAGAGAAGAAGTCCATATGCAGCTGCTAGCAAAGGCTTTTATTAGTAAAGGAAACCAGATTGTTAGAGTCTAGTTCCTATTCAGATTTTATTGCTGTTCTTGTTGCTTTAAGCAAGAGGATGTAAATACCACTGTACCTACCCTACTATGACAATTTCAGAATCTAACAAATCAGATATCCTACTGCAGTAAACTGATTTGCATTACCTACTTGTGTTCTTCATTTTAACAAGTTATTTTCAGAATTATTCAGAAAATATTAATGCAAATACACTACACCCCAAACCAATATACAGATCAAGTACTGAAAAATAAATCAGACAATCAAACAAAGGACACACTTATTTTTGGACTAAACGTCCCTGGAAAAACCCAATGCAGGAAAACAGTTCAGATATGAGGGTTTTATTATTAAGCAGATTTTTGAATACAACTAGGGTACCAAATCCGGCTCACCCAACAGAGAATAAACCCGGCAGAAGTACCTCTATTCGGATACAGATATTTTGGCAGATCCAACAACTGGATGAACAAACCCCACAGATGACTACATTGTCCCCAGTGTTGTACAGCAATGGCTGCTCCTAGCTCTACGCTGGAACTGCGTCACCTCTTCTAGGAACTGCATCACCCTCCCAATTAGCCTTCCCGGCTCAACAATCGATCTGCTGAACTAATGCCCGATCTGCCTCACAGAAACCCTAGCGTAGCGTCTAAGTGACTGCATCAGCCCTCCATCCTCTGTGTCACCCTCCTCGAGCTACATTTTCTCTCCCTAGTGCTGCACTGCCTCTCTGTTATGTATTCTTGGCCTTGAACAAAAGTCTCACTGCCAAAATGTCCCTCTATACACTAGAAGCTTACTCTGAAATTCTCAGCAAACCACGCCCCAAAATTTCGATCTAGCTCAAGTCTTGTTCTCACTGTGTGTGTTCTCCAACTGACCCCAAGTCTTCCTTTATACTTTTCCTGTTGAGAAATCAACAATCGTGATCTAATCTCTAATCAATGGCTAAGATTAAATTATACTTAATCCTCGTCACTTAGAAGCTTCTCACCCATATTTACATTAATTCACTTTAATTATTTTAATTTCCTCAATTTTAACTTAGGCACAACTAAAAATAATTAATTATTTGAATAACATGCACTCCGGGTGGAATTTCTCCAAACGATTTATGGGTCTTGGAGATCTCATGTGTTCTAGCCCCTCCACAAAAATTTCGAAGCTAGAGCATATCCAATCTACCCAAAAATCAACACTCCATCTTAGCAAGGAATGTGCTCTAGCAATACTTCCCAACAGAAGTATCACATTGATCCACGACATCGATCCTCTGCACTGCTGATGCTCGGCCTGCTGCCCTTCACCCACTTCGCTGCTGCAATCTTTATTACTGCCCATGACACTGCCACTATCATTGTTGTATCTGTACTGCATCTCCCTCTCAATAGGTTGCATCTTGCTACCCATAGCACTGCCCCTGTTGATTACTGCATTGCATCTCAGTTGCTGAGAAGTAAGCAATTGAAAAGCCACCCAAAAGCTGACATGCTAGTCAGTCAGGATGCCCATTGACGTTGAAGCTACCTCTGCTGCTAATATGTGTTGACCCTCTAATGCTACTGCATTGTTGTTGTATCTGATATGTGCTTTCCGCACTGCTGCAACACTCCACTCCGTTGCTTCAGACTTTTGGCGCTCTAGCTCTACCACTATTGCTCCATCATCCCTCGCACCCACTAACTCCCGTCATTCTGCTACTATCATTAAGGGCTCTTGTAGTCGTATGTGATCCAAGAGTTTGGGCACCTCAAGGATCCTGCCCTTTTGTAGTCCTCTTGAACTACATCTCTAGATCACCCCACCTCCCTCCTAGAGATGTGGTTACCATCTCAGCCAAAAAATGTTGAACTCGTTCTCTTCTCCCTCTTTCGCTGTTGCCCCAGCAAAACTCGGATCTAGATTTCTATGGCCCTAGAAATCCTCTAAAGAACAAGCTCCCTCTGAATTTCGATTTCCTTCACGGAAATCCTTCTACCAACAACTCTCGAACCACCCCTCTCTGATCTTTTTTGGTTGTTGCTCAGCACTAGATCTAGATTTCTTGGAAAGAAATCTTCTGAGGAACTAATTCCCTCTACTTTGCTTCTACCCCACTAGGTATTGTTCTGCACCAACAAAATCAACACCCCACCAGCAACTCCAGATGAAATCTGCGATGCACCTCTAGCCACAGCAACTGGAAAAACGTGACTCAACAGTCTCCGCATTGGCCCAGTAACCATTGCGCTGCCTTTAGCAGCAACAGCGTCACCCAATCACACTGACGCAGGCTCTGCGTGTGCCTCCCTTAGTGACTGTGTCACCCCTCCTCTGCTCTCTTGGCTTGAAATTGCGTTCTCTCGGGACAGTTGTCTTCACACATAGATTTCCCTTTGTCCTTTGCTGATGGCTTTAGTCCTCCTTGATCTACAATCACTCTGATACCATGTGAAAATTTCTAAATCTAACAAATCAAAAATCCTAGTACGGTAAATTGATTTGCATTACCTACTTGTGTTCTTCATTTTAACAAGTTATTTTAAGAATTATTCAGAAAATATTAATGTAAATACACTGCAGCCCACACCAATATACAGATCAAGTACTGAAAAATAAATGAGAAAATCACACAAAGGACACACTTATTTTTGGACTAAACGTCCCCAGAAAAACCCAATGCGGGAAAACCGGTGCAGCAGATATGAGGGTTTTATTATTAAGCAGATTTCTGAATACAAATAGGGTGCCAAATCCGTCTCACCCAACAAAGAATAAACACAGCAAAAGTACCTCTATCCGGAGACAGATATTTTGGCAGATCTAGCAACTGGATGAACAAACCTCACAGGTGACTATGTTGTCCCCAGTGTTTGCAGCGATGGTTGCTCCCAGCTCTGTGTTGGAACTGCATCACCCTTCGAGTGAGCCTTCCTAATTCAGAAATCAATCCGCTGAACTGATGCCTGATCTACCTCACAGAAACCCCAACACTGCCTCAAAGTGACTCCATCAGCACTCTAGCCTCTGCATCACCTTCCTACAGCTATGTTGTCTCTCTCTGATGTTGCATTGCCTCTCTGTTATGTATTCTCGGCCTTGCACAAAAGTCCCGCTGCCGAACTGCCCCTCTATGCACTAGAAGCTTACTCTGAAATTCTCAGCAAACCACGCCCCAAAATTTCGATCTAGCTCAAGTGCTGCTCCCACTTTATGTGTTCTCCAATTGACCCCAAGCCTTCCTTTAAACTTTTCCTATTGAGAAATCAACGATCGTGATCTAATCTCTAATCAACTGCTAACATTAAATTAGACTTGATCCTCGTCACTTAGAAGCTTCTCACCCATATTTACATTAATTCAGTTTAATTATTTTAATTTCCTAAGTTTTAACTTAGGCACCATTAACAATAATTAATTATTTGAATAACATGCACTCCGGGTGGAATTTCTCCAAACAATTTTTGGGTCTTGGAGATCTCATGTGTTCTAGCCCCTCCACAAAATTTCGAAGCTAGAGCACATCTGATGCTACCCAAAAATCAACAGCAACCACTTTTTGTTTTCTCTTGATGTAATTTTTTTTAATATGAGAATAATTTTCCAAAAAAAAAAAAAAACTACATGTGTTTCCCTGCCGCTTGAGCATTTGCTTCCAAGAGTGCCTAGACGATGGACCACATGAAGATTTGCAAGAGGAAGCTAAGAGGAATAGTCGGGTGATATCCACAGAGCACTCACTTTGATAGTATAATCTAATTTTATATTTTTATGCTATATTTTGTAAGTTGTTACCCACCATCAGTGTGTGACCCCATTAGCGAAATTCTCTCCTAGATCTGTCTTAACCCCTTGACAGCCACCTAATAGCTTTGATGTGCTACCTTTTCTCCATCGTCTGAGCCAGATATTGTGTACCCTTGTTCATTTGTCATGATCGTATGTTTGAAGGTGGGCCATTCAATCCTAAAGGCATGATTTCTCATTACGTAATTGGATGTTTATACTTGTTTTTCTTGGGCACACTTGGGTATGGATTACTAGGTGACTTGGAAAAGGGAAGGGTTTTGAATATGCTCTAATTCCCTTACCTTAACTAAGGGAGTTATACATGAATCCTAGTCCCGTGGGATCTCCTTTATTGGCTATTAACTTTAGGAATGGCACTACATGAAAAACTTTGATTTTGGTTGCATGGTCCCACTTCCCGATACCATATATCTCATGGTTGCAAGGGAGTCGCTCCCCCCATAGAACCCACTCTGCGAAATTTTTACTGACTAGCCTTTTTTGCAAAAAAAATTGGCAAAAACATTTTAAATGTAATTTTTTTCAAAGAAACAATAATTTTTTAGTGGGGCAGCCTAATGATCAAGCCTAAGGCCCTAGTATTGATATGCGATTCATGGTAATGTTAAATCCTTAAAGTAAAAGGATGAAAATGAAGATTAAGAAGAATCTCCATTTTCATCCTTTTACTTAAATTTTTAACATTACCACGAAATGAATCGGGATGTTTGAGAGTGGTTCCGACCTCATTGGATTTCATATGGAGAAACTAGAATTTTAGATCTCATTCAAAATCCAACAGACTTATCAGTTTTTCAGGATTTCAAGATTGGGGGGATTGCAATGTTTCCATTGGATTTTGTCATGTATTAGGGTATGGAACTCGTATTTAATCAAGAGCACCAATCCTTCTATGTACCTTGATGTTAGTGACATTGGTTGTCGAACTCCTCTATCATGACCCTACTAAAAATATACCCATCAATCAAAAAAAATCTTGACTTGACATGCTATGTTTTCCTATCTTATGTTAATGCTTAGAGGGTGATATTAATGACAAAAATCCTGATTTTCCAACGAGACTCAAAAATTAGACATTTCTCGTGGCGGCAAGAGGCCGAAGCATTAGCAATAGATAATAGATTTACTTGTCTTTTCTAGTTTCTAATAGTTTTTATAATTGTTGACTCTTTCATACTTATTATGATATTTTTGTAAACAATATATGACAATTTAAGTTTGAAGATTTGAGGTTGGCAATTATAACTCACTGGTAATGAATTATGAATATGATGCTTCATGAAAATTGAAAGTTGTTTCATTTCATTTCATTTTATAACATTTCATTTCACGTTAAAACTTTTATATAATTTTGGTGATCAATGATAATAAATGTTATGTAATGAATTTTGAAAGCTTGAAACTTTAAGATTGATGAATCATGAGACTCGATATGTTGTATGTTACTAACTTGTGGACGTGGTTGATGAAGATTATAACTTCTAGATGATTGATATTATATGGTTCAAACTATGTTTTTATGCTTTTTATATCTAATTCAACATTCTACATGCTTTTGTTGACATATATGCATCGAAATAAATAAAAATATATATATATTATATAAAATTCGCTCTCGGTTTGCTCCCGAACCAGGAGCTTTTGAAAATGTCGCTCCCTACTTTCACTCCCGCTCCCAAGTAACCTTGATATATTTCACTCCCCTCTGCTCATTACAAGTCCTTTTCACATTTTCCTATCTAGGTCCACAAGGTGTTAGCATCCCCTTTGACAACACCTTAGGTCGAGCCCGGAACGATGCCCCAGAGATTGATGTAGCTAAAAAAATAATAATAAAACCATAATATGGCCACATACAACAGGAAGTGTACCACAAAATGCAAAAGATGGTCGAGACAATAAAGTTTAGCGCATGGGAAAAATCCAAACATGAGCTCTAGCCCCTATCATTACGGCCATCAACTTGGTTCCTAGGGCCCCTATGAGTGCCCCTTGCATCATTAAGCAACCCATGCATGTCTCAACCCCTGGTGGGCGATGAACTGCCCCACCTTTAGGGGGGTAATCACTGTTATATCATACACATCATGCTCTCATCCCATGGAGCCCCGAAGTAGTAAACTAAAAAAAAATCAATAAAAGGCAAAAGGCAAATGAAGAAGGGTCGAAAAACAGAGGCCAAGGTAACTTATGTACCACGATTTCTCCCTCCTACATTCATATACCCAAGGTGTGGGCACTCCTTATCATAGCTAGCCTTGTTCCATGGCATGTGGATTGGAGCCTTCCCTTTGTCTTCTCTCTGTTCCATCATTATTTCACATAACACCTGCCATTTGAAGGATGTGCCTTGGATTTGTCATTCCCTTAATTCCCTTAAAAATTGAAACCACCTAATAGGGTCCTTCATTAACCACTCCCATCTAGGAAGGTAACAATACTACATGTTCAAAACCCTAAATTTGGAAGGGAAACCCGCTATGAAGTGTTCATTTCAACCCTTGATGAACGAGCTTATTCACTCAATCACACTAATGAATCATTGTATTTAAAAATGAGGAGATGCATTAGATCTTATACAACATTGCAGGTGGGTTTTCATCTTGGACTTGACCTCCCTATACAAGATCCAAGCCCTTTAGAGGATCATGATGGTATTTGTAGGGTGAGCGTTGAGAGCCATGGGCCTCCATTCATGTAGAGAATTGATTTCCACACCATGGGCTTCTTCAGCACCATCACTTGCTTGTTCGTGCCCCAGTTATTCGAGATGACGATACACTTGGACCAGGATTGCCACAGTCAGCTACACATTGCACTCAACACTTCGTAGTTGATCCAAGCCCTATAGGAGGTTGTGTCTTTCCTAGGGAGACATGTGAGGGCATGTGTCATCCTTGAGTCGTCATTGATGGAGCATTGACTTGATTTTGAGCCACTTGGAGACCCATTTTGGGGTCCCGGGGATGTTTTGCAGCATAAGGAGGGTATCACCCTCTTCATCATAATTTTTTAGGCTCTCTCTCACATTCCTAGCACAAGAGGCCTCAAAGTTGCCTCTCTAGGCCTCCACGCATGCATGACGTCAGCCATGTGTGGGCTTTGGATGGGGATTAATTTAATTTTAAAGCGATCATGGTTGGCTTGTAACCATGGGTCGGTTACCTAGCATATTAAACATGTACAGGGGCTTTGTCATTTGTAATTTGAACTCATAACAATTGTATAAATAGAAGAGACCTATTCTCATCTCAAACCATCACACTTTGGATTTTCGCTAACGTCATTAGAGGATTCGGACCTGCAATTTTGGAGTGGATTCGGATGTTTTTGGGATGCACTTTGTTGTATGGATATATTGCTATCTTTTTGGAGCTTCTAAATGCATTATTGATGGATGAATATATTTCATATTGTCAAGTGCGTGTTTTCTCTTGTTGAATATATTTATGTCAATGTGTAATGCATGGAATTCTTTCTCATAGTGAAGATTTGTGCCCTAACTACTTGATATGGTGCGAAATTGTGATCTTGGGAAGTTTTTTGCATGTGTTACTCATTGATGGTATGAAATGAATCTGTCTGGAGGAAAATTGTCATAATTTATCTATGAAATTCCATTAACTAATGCTAATGAGGGTAATTGTTGAGAGGGGTAGTTAAGGATTCCCCTTTTAGACTCTCTTTGAAGGTCAATTGAGCCTACTATAAGCACCCATGACTCAATACTCCTAATGGTCTAGGCACTAGTCGGGTCCCTTGGTGTTCAAACTTGGATTTAATCCATAAGTTTTCCTTCTTTACTCTTCTTAAAATTCATCACTATAAGGATAAGGAGGCCATCTAGGGCTTGGTGCGAAATTTTAGGTCGGAGGAATTTTTCAATTCCTTCCTCACAGAATTCTTCCTTTATGTCTCCTCTAGGAGTCCTCAAGTTTTAAACGAACTCCGACGGTGGAATTTCAATACAATTGATGCCCTAGCTATTACACCAAGTGGCAACCCTCGAAACTAATCCTTCAACTTAGGAAGTCTTTGAAGGCTTGCACTTTAGTACTTGTTGAAATATATCATTCATAGCCTTTTCTTTTGCCTACCTTGACCTTGGATGTGTCAATATATCATCATATATCTCAACCCCAAGTCTTGTGCAAAATCTTTTTCAAGGTGTTTTTCTTAGAAAGTCTTGCTAACTTCTACCAAAGCTTGCATATTTATTGAACCTTTCCATTGAATGAGTGATCCTTGCCTCACTTTGAAACCTATTATAGACTCATCAATCACAAGTGAGGGATACTAGGACTCCTCCTATTGGTGAAAAGCCGAGAAGTGAAGGGGACTTAGGTTGTGGTGACAGTGGACCTTAGTCCCAAAGTGTTGTTGTGCCCTCTAGTTTTAGCCTACAAACCAGGCCTGCTAGTTTGTGCAGCAACATAAGCTTTTATCGTTAGTTGGTTAGCTCATAAAACGGTGCACCTGCATGTTTTCAAGAAGGAAGACATTATCATTTTTTAGCTTCTTAAGTCTCTATACCAGTGTTTTAAGATTCGGCAGGCTCGAAACCGATTCAGCTGAGTTCGTCTGAGTCAAGGCCTCACCGGGTCAACACGGCCAATGAACCGGTTCGGCTGGCTGGGTTATTACCGAGCCAGTGGAGTTGCCTAACAACTCGACCGGCTCGGTAATAACCCGGCTGGCTCGGCTGAGTCTGAGCCTACTTGGCCCGGTTGGATGACAGCAGCCCGTGAATTAAAAAACAACAATTTTTTTTAAATTTTTTTGCTTTTGAGGGACTCCAAGGTTTTCACGATGATACTTTAATGGTTTTTTGTCCCTAAATAAGTTTATCTCGCTTGATCTTGAGAGGTTTGTTTAGGTGGTATCACATATGTAGTAGAGATTCCTTAAGAGATAGCTTCATTCTTCTTCAAAACCTTCCAATAGGTTCTTTGCCCCTTTCTTAAAGCAAACCTAACTTTGTGGCCCCAACCTTGGCTCTTCAAAGATGAGCATCGAGCCTTGAGTTGATTCCACGTGATGCTACACACCTTGATGATCCTCCAAATGCTAAAACACTAAACTTAAAGGCTTGGACGTTGGACTATTTGATGATACGCCCAAATGTACTGAAGATGACCCCTCGCTGGCCTTGACCCTATTTTGGTGGATGGTGCCTTCTTCCAAAACACAGATGAGGATGGTTATCATTGAGATGACTTAGGAGGGCTAGCACATCCCTCTTTGATGCCAATGCTTACCCTTAGGGGTGCCATGTCACTCACATGCTTGAAAAGGGTGACATAGGGTCTCTCTTAGATGACATCATGGTGGAGGATGCACCTTTTGAAGATGTACACATGCACTTTGGGACTTTCTTGGAGTGAGGAACACTCTTGGACCCTTGTATTAGTTCCTTGATGACTTATAATCTATTTTGGAGGATAACGCCATTTCTAGCCTCCTTGGTTATGTGTTTTTGTTTTGATCTTTGTATCATCATCATGTATGTATTGGACAGTGCATTGGGTACCATTTTGATCATAGTTTTAAAAAACGGCCGTTTCGAAACGGAAACGGCCGAGTTAGTCCATTCCATTGCCCTCCGGAGTGACTCGGTACAAAAAACGGCTTGGTTGGCCGAGTCATGGCTGACTCGGCCAACTCGGCCATTTCCCGTACTGACTCGGCCGAGTCATGGCTGACTCGGCCAACTCGGCCATTTCCCGTACTGACTCGGCCGAGTCACAAACAGCGGCCCCTAACCCACTAAAACAGCGATTTAACATTATTTTAATGAAATTTTAAGGGGTTTGCTGATTGGTTTGGACTTCAAGGTGTTTTATGAATTAGCTAAATGTTATTTGGGGTCCATTTCCCCCTCCCAAACCCTATTTAACACACTCAAATGCTCTCTACTATTGATATGCTATTCAAATTTCATGGTAATATTAAATTCTTAAAGTAAAAGTGACATTCTCCTTAATCTTCATTTTCATCCTTTTACTTAATTTTTAACATTACCATGAAATGACTCAGGATGTTTGAGAGTGGTTTCGGCCTCATTGGATTTCATATGGAGAAAGTAGAATTTTAGATTTCATTCAAAATCCAGCAGACTTATCAGTTTTTAAGGATTTCAGGATTGGAGGATTGCAATGTTTCCATTGAATTTTGTCATGTATTAGGGTATGGAACTCGTATTTAATCAAGAGCACCAATCCCTCTATGTATCTTGATGTTAGTGACATCGGTTGTCGAACTCCTCTGGGATTCGCTCCCAAACCAGGAGCTTCTAAAAATGTCGCTCCTGCTCCCATTTTCGCTCCTGCTCCCAAGTAACACAAAGAAGAGAAACCGTTTGGATCAAAAACGGTTAAATGATCTAGTTTATGTCCAATACAACCTTCGGCTTAGACGAAACCATTTGCTGAACAAAAGACTTGATTCAGATCCCATTGTGTTGGAAGACATTGATCCAACATCAGATTGGGTAGTGGATAGTCGTCCAGCAAAGTTTGATCCTGATAAGGATCTTGATTTAGATTTAGATATCGAGATATCAGTTGAACTTGAACATGCTATTCAGTTGAATGCAGATCCCAATCCACCAGCCTCAGTCTCACAGCCAACAAGGACTCTAGTTGTAGGTGCTTCCTCTACTCAGCCACGACAGAAGCGCAGCTGCATATCTACTCTATCTCAGCGTGCATCTGCTGCAGTTGCACAGCCTGCTAGTGGTACCACTTCTACAGCTGCAGTTGGAGATGATGATGATGAGGAGGAGCCATGGGGCCCCCTGTTTGACTCTGATGATGATCCAGAGATTGATCGACATGATCTTGGCTCCTGTGGCAGTAGCTACTAGCCAGTAGCTGTAGTACTAGTACTGGAGTCTGGTCACAGTTTACTTTTGTTGTAGAGGCCAGTTCTAGCCTCCTTGGTTATGTGTTTTTTGTTTCGAGTCTTTGATCATGTATGACAGTTGACTATGTATTGCCATTGGGTTATGGTTACCATTTTGATATAATGGATTGGTTCATGAGCCTACTTTGATCATATGTTGTCTTCCATCTATATTATAATGCTGTGTGTTTGGAAACATGAATGAAAATCTTTAGAATCATGTTTAAAATTATGTTTTTTTATAAAAAAATAAATATTTAATGTATTTTTTACAACGACCGAGTCATTGAAATCGAGTCGATCCTCGGCCGAGTCGGAGTCGATCCTCGGCCGAGTCGGAGTCGATCCTCGGCCGAGTCGGAGTCGGAGTCGGAGTTTTAAAACTATGGCTCCAACACGCTGTCCTTAAGGCTAATTCCTAGCCCCAAGACGCTCCAACTAGCCCTATGATTACTTCAGAACAGGCCTCAGTCTCTTGCTGTAGCAGCCGCTGCCCTAGATCACAGGAAGACAACCCTCAAACTCGTTGCAATTTGCCCAGATCTGTCTTACACAACTCAGCCCCCCTGCTTGGTTGTGTAGCCCTCAAAACAGTCATGAAAAGGCTACAGACCTAGCCTTTTCTCCTTTGCTGAGGTGCCTACTAACCTACAGCCTGAACATAAGATCTCCTCTCCAAAATGCGAGTTCTCCTTCTTATGTCTTCTCCAAATCATGCTCTCCAGAATTTCGTCGGCCTCCCTAATAGCCAGATTAGGACAGCATATAAGATTGCTGTGTCATCCCTTATTACCTAGGGCACCTAACCCTCCTTGACTGCGTGTCTGTCTTCTTTAGATTAGCGTAGATAGATCCTTCCTTGACTGCGACTAGGTGTCATGGCCTCTTTAGGACAACATTTAGATCTCTCCTCCATAGCTGCATTGAGAGCTGATCATCCTCCTTAGGACTGCAGCTAGGGCATCCACTTTAGAACTGTATTTAGGGCTTTCTCCTTAGGACTGCGTTTAGGGCTTCTACTCCTAGATTTCTCTTCCACTAAAGCCCAAGATAAGTTGAGAGAAATCAAGAGAGAAGTGTGTCAAATGACTCTCAAGTCATCTCCTTTTATACTAAAACTTGAGCACATGTGGGTGTTGTTTAGTTGCTGGCCGACTTTGACGAATTGTCTTATATCACAAATAAATTCACAATTCCTTGAATACTTATCGGAATCGGATGATCTTTAGATCAATATTACTCCTCTCGATGAGAGGGATCCAAGAAAAATATCAGCTGCCATAAATAAGATGACCAACATGGAGTTTGGCCCTAGTTGCCAATTTTAACATGGTAACTATGCATTTTGTTTGTTGATATTCTTGAGAATATGAATATTATATGATATTTAAATGCAGTTTAATTCTCCAATAACTAAATGCATGGATCAATTGATTTGCTAGTTTAAATCATTCTGTGTTTTTTCTCCTTGCAGGGTTCTCTTCATTCTACATTGGTTGATGCAATTCGGCCACATTTACCAACTTTGCGCATTAGTCCTTTTGGCAAGCGAATTCTTTCACGTAACAATTTGAAAAAGTAACCTGTATACATGTCATTTTGGAGACTCGTGGTTTTATAGAATACAGCTCTAGCACCCAACGTTCTCATCAGTGTGCCACATTTTGTAGACTGTAGATTATTTTTTCCTTTTATTGCCGTTTGATTGGCATGTAAAATCAAGTATTGAATGTGTAGCCTCGTAATAAGATCTTGTGGCTAGCAAGAGCACTGTATTTGTTGTTTAGATTGGAGGGTAACGAGTGCCTGTATCGGCTCACAGTTGTACACCGAATCAAATCAGTAATTGCTTCATGAGGTGAATACCAATTTTCACTTTAGGGACCCTGCTATACATTAAAATAAGATGGGGACTGAGAAGTAGACAAATGTTTCTTAACTCAGAACATTCAAGAAAATACGTTAATACTGGCAAAGGGGGCAATAGATGTTCAAAGGGCTTCAGCAATGTTTTGCTACTTGTGATATTTGGGCTTGCTGTTTTTTCCCAGGGAAAGTGTCACTTGCAGCCAAAAGTGTATATCTTTTGAGAAGCCCTATAGAGCAATCATTTTAGATACAAAGATTAATGAGTGTTCCACAGACAGGCTTGTAAGGACATTTTTCTGTCTGTGGGTTTGTATCAGCTGTTTTCTCTTATAGCTTCCTGGATATAGTGCCAAGAGCTATGCTGCTGTTGTATCATGAAAACTGTAACTTTCCAAAGATAATATACGAATTATTTTTTACATTATCTCGTTGCATTATTAATTGTTTTGTTTAAGATAAATTGGATTGTGTAGCGTACTGATGAAATCCTTTTTTTGTTCTTGGAATATTTAAGAAATGAGACGAGGCAGGTTTAAGAGATTGGAAGCGAGTTTCTAGTGTCTTGCATGAATCAATTGTCTTAGAATAATTATGTTGCGAAAGAAAGGCCTTGTTAAATGTTTTCACGTTTCACTGGCTAACTAGTTGTTCACTTTATGGTTGTGATTTGCCAATGTTAGCAGTGGATTAAGATGCAGTTTTATCTCGTTGTGAACACTAGAATACAACACCCATTCTACCCTTGTTCTGGATGCATTAAGTCAATATGGCATATTGACCTTGTGACAAATTTTGGCCTGAATTATGGCTTTAGTTAAAGAACTGAAGATTTTATTCCATAGAATGCATTAAGATACTTTATGAAAAGTGTTCATGCTTATTGTGATTTGTCCTGAAGTGACCTTGGCTAGGGGATTATATAATTATTCGAGTAAATTTGAAGGTGCGAATTCTATCATTATTTGACAAAATTAGTAAAGGGGACGAGGAATAGTCAAATAACGCCAATCAGGACGAGACATTTTATGGTCATTCTGATTAGTGTTCCCAACCAATTATTTAGTCCACCCTCGTGCCCAAGGGAGGCTATATTGTAATGCATGTTCATAGTTATGTTTTTCATTCACGTGTAACTTGGGTTGTTATGCCTATATGTGGTGACCATATATGTGCATAAGTTAGAATAGGCAGACCCTAACCCTAATACCCTAGAAGAATGTGCCTAGTCTGCATGGATGTAATTGCCCAGAATAAAGTGTGCTAAAGGACACAAATCAACGCATGCATGCACGCACCATTGTCCTTGAAATCTGCACCCTACCTAAACCTGGAAACATCCTCATGCACGTTCTAAAATGTTAACTGCAGCTAAACTAGAGTTGAAACAACACTTCCAGGTTAAGGAAAAAAATACGTGCCTCCCAAAGATAGAAAACCTGCTCAAAATGACGATCTAACCTAGAAATGGTGCATTCATGTGTCTCAATCACTAGACTGCCTACTAAATGCTGTTGTGCCTCCTAAAGGCTTCTCTTGCTGCTGTGCTCCCGTCCACCCTCTGCTGCACACAGATTGAGGGCCGAATGATTCTGCTGGATGTGCCCGGGGGAGAGAATACTAATGACAACAGGTAATGCTAATAACTAACTTCTAATGTATGATGCCAAATACTTGACCAAAGCAGGGAAGAATAGATTCTATATACAATGATCTTTTTATGTGAATTACGCCGAAGCTCTTTTTACAAATATGATGGATCACAGAAGCCTCAATTCTACAAATCTAGCTTAGATTCAGCTTAAACCTGTCTCCTTTAAGCAATGAGGTTTGCTTTGGTTTTTTAATCCCTCTTGATGTTTAATAGATCCAGCTTTGAGTTTGACTACGCAAGTGATATTTTCACCTTAGAATTGAGCCAAAGAAATTTGTTTGTAAACACAGGTTTTTTTAATCCCTCTTGATGTTTAATAAATCCTGCTTCGAGGTGGACTACGCAAGTGATATTTTCGCCTTAGAATTGAGCCAAAGAAATTTGTTTGTAGACATAGGTTGAGCCAAAGAAATGAGTTTGTAGACACAATTTGAGGCTGTTTTCCTAAAGAAAGGAACACGGACAATCAACTTGAAATGAGTTTGTAGACACTGTTTGAGGCTGTTTTCATTTCTCAAGCTCTTTTCCTAAAGAAAGGAACAAGGACAATCAACTTGTGCTGTTAACAGAGATGGTACTTAAATAGATTTGATCCTTTTTTTTAAATTTCTAAGCACTATTTTGATAACAATTACAAGAGTATTTCTCATTTTTACGGAACCTTCATTATGCATTTTTCAAACATGGTATATGCATTTTGTTTGTTAATTTTTTTTGAAAATATGAATATTATATGATATACTTACATATTCAAATCAGTATACCTCCCTTGAATATGGATATTATATGATATATTAAATATCCATATCATATACCTTAAAGGAAGTTGTCCCACAATATGAGTAAAGAAGATATATTCAAGAAGATATATTCAATAAAGAGCATTTGGGTCATCATAATTTTATTTAGGGTTTAGGCATCTGAGTATTTCATTTCATTATATATATTGGGAAATATTGTATCCAACTTCATTTTGCTAAATGGATCATGACATATGGAGAACATTAAGTAGGTTTTCGTTCTTCTCTCTTTTGGTTAGCTGCTTTGTGTTAAGAACATTAAGTTTGTTTTTTTTACTGGTTTTTTGTTTTGTGTCACTCTAGTATTTTTCTAATTGTGTTTATATGTACTTAAGAATTTAGTTAATAACTTTTATTCACTTGAATAATCTAAAAGATCTCCTTTTTATTTTTATTTTTTACCTTTAGTTAATAACTTTTATTCACTTGAATAATCTAAAATCTAAAAGATCTCTTTTTTATTTTTATTTTTTACCAAAAAGTAAAATGATAACATATTTAATACATGTAGTTTAAACAAGTCACAATTTTCCTGGAAAATAATAGAAATTTAGGCATGATTTCGAGAAAATATGGCGGAATTTTTTGAAAATTTGGGTTACAACTGTCAAGTTTTAGGATTTTGGGTGCCTAACGTTTTTTGATGGTGCTTAATCCATTTTTGCCATGAAATAAACGTTTTGAACACTCTCACAGTGAGATTTTTTGAAGATATTTTGCTAGATTTTGGTGAGAAATTCACCATTTGGCCAAAAATGTGGCCTCATTAGGCAACACCTATTTAATGTTGATTGCTTTTTGTATGCATTAAATGGGAAAGTGAGGTTAGGTAGGTTGCACTCTTCCTTTTCTTGTTTAAATCCACTGTACAAATAGATTTGGATGCCAAGAGGACTGGTCATCACATTTACTTGTGATTATGGTTTAAGAGGATTTTGACACTAAACCACCCACAACCCTAGATATGGCACAAGCATTTAATTGACCCTATTAAACCTAGAGGGGCCTATTTTTTTTCACCACCTATTCTTTCTTTAGTTTTCTTGCCTTTGCCTTGAGTGGTGACTCCACTTTCTTTTGAGCCTTCTGTCTTTGAAGTATCATGACGTGTCATGCTAGCCATCATACTTATACTACATTTTGATAGCTCCACACTAGGAAGTTCCTATCACCACTTCCCTTTCTTAAGTGAAGGCTTTCCTATTTTTTAGTTGCTCCTTGTTTTTCTTTGTCCATGGATATTGATTCTCTCATATCTCTTAACCCTAGCTTCTTCCATCTTGGTGCCAACTAGCTTTTCCTTTGAAACATGTCAAACTTATTAGATGCAATACAAATGAGTATAAAACAGAGTGAATATACTTTCATATGTAGTATACAGCCATCAAATCGTCTTCAATGACCTCCTAACCATAGGTTTTCATGCAATTGAGTTACCTTATCTATTACTCAAATGCTTCTTTCAAACACAGGAACCTTCCACCTTCCCTTAACACGAACCAAGCTAACCATGGAGTATTTTTAGAGCCTCCTTTCAACATAACAAAAGTTGTTGCTAAGATTATCAGGTAACTTTTCCTCCACCCTTAAGGGCAGTTGACATCTAACATGTGAAATCTTTGCACAACTTGGAAATCAAGTTGATTGACTTAAACAAACATTTGAGACAAAGCTTATTAGTCTTATGGACCTAAAGAACTAAAAACTTCTGAAAATTTTATCCCAAATCAAATCCATTGAAAGGTTTCTAAGGTTTGGCTTAGTTTTGACATCTCAATATGGCACTTCAAGAAGCAAAGAATCTAACACCACTCCTTGCACTTCTACATCTCAACCCAAAATAAAAATCTTTCAACCACTTTCCTTGCACCTTAAAATTCAAGACTCAACCTTCATTACTACACTACTAGCTATGAGGAATGGTTTGCCCACTTCCTTGGGGTGTTCCTTCTTAGAGCCTCTCTTATTGTAGGAAGTTTTTTGTGATATCCTTTGCTTCCTATTATAAGCTTTATTTCTTTCTTTTGTTTCATCTCAACCTCTTGTTTTCTTGATCACTTTTCAATCTTCCTCATCTACCTTGCTTACCTTTTTGCTTGTCCTCTTATCCTCTTTATTAGCTTGTCATCATGGATTATCCCATGCATGGTTCCCTCTCTTGCTTGGTACCCTCCCTTTTGTTATAGCTCCAAATCTCACTCTTATGGTTTGTGATACTGCACTCATGGCCTAGGGCAACCCATCCTTCCAGACCTGGTCCAAAATTTAAAAAACAATGTTTTATCTCTTATACGCGACATTGCCCTAAGTTAAACGTGTGTATACGTGGGTAGGCATATACCCAACCCACGTATATGTATTAAAACACTTAAAAAAATATAAAACTCCTTAATTTCGGGCGGAGATCGCTGGTTTTACCGGCTGATCACCTATTAGTGCCCGTGGCCCAACTGTTCCCAACCAACTCCCAACTAAAAAACTACTTTGGGAGAGGTATAAAAAGACCTCAAAGGGAAGGCCTAAAGGAGGAGAGAAGAGAAAGAAAGGTTATTATACTGAGATTTTTCCCCTGACTAGGTCTGAAGACCCTTGTACCTTCTGCACTTCCCCCATTTGTACAGGAAACCCTTGTTTCCTTGTGACATCATGGAGTAAGTCATCGAAGGAGTTTGCTAAAGGCTTGAGGCTGGACGGATCCGGAAGGAAGCTTTGCTTGGAGCCTGCGAAAGGTTACTCAGGTGAAATTATTCCTTTTATGCATTTTATTTGT
>APFE031710617.1:246676-304386 GCA_000404065.3 Pinus taeda
AAAACAGTTGTGAACAACATATCGCATAATAAGTTATTCATATATCAGACATAAATAAATGATTCCACCATACAGAAGTGCCAAATGGTAACTCATACATTCATGTAATAACATATAAACAACTGAAAACTATAAATCACTTTAAGAATATAAGCAGAAATGGCCAAGAGATAAAAAGTACCATTTATGACTAATCCTACTCATAAACTTCAAGCAAAAATGATTTATCTCTACTTGTTCTAACATCTACTAAGAGTACAAAAGTGCAACATCAGTAGCAGACATCAAATGCAAATATTAATAAATCTCGATCCATCCATTCATCAAAACCTCTTCTGAGGGTGCAGAAGTGCACGTTCCGAGGACAAGTTTTTGACAAATCTCTGGACCCTTCTCTAAATGCATGAGAAGGGTTAAAATACTACTTCCTAATTCTAATAATAATGTCTTTACAAAATTTAGGATACGGTTTTCAAATGACCGTCCTTTTTCTAATCTAATAAAAAGAAAAAACAAACTTCTAAAAATAAGGCTACTTCTGAACTTGGTCCTTAAAACTGCAAGTGTTCATCATGGACTTGAGAAGAGTCGGTTGGCCGACTTCTGTGCTGAGTTGGGCTGCGAAGACAGAATCTATGAGAGCTGGCACTACTTTTTCGGCTGCGTTTATGATGCATTTCACAGTCATCCATTGACTGTGTGGCTTGACTAAGTCTGCCCAGTAACACTCCCAATTTAACCTGTTCAATGCCTGGATCGCTTTTCCCTTTTCCTGCGCCTTCTGTTTCCATTCTGCTTCCAGTCGTAGTTTATTTGGTAGGTACCCCGGGGTGGTCTCCTCGATTAAGTTAGCCCTGTGTAAATTTTCATTTGCACAGTCGATAAGAATGTTTGCCTGCGTGGCCGCTGTCTCCGCTGCTTGTTCTGCCTGCCTGATTTGATCGTCCCATTTGTTAAAGAGCGATTCTTTATGACTCTCGTTTATTGTGGGAGCACTTGCTCTTTTCCCTTCATCTTCATCACACATCATTCTATACAGGGGTAAGATAAGCCCGTGACAAATCTGATAGAAGTGCGGGACAAACTGGGAATCCCATAACATCTTATGATAAACATGGAGAGGTAATGGGTTCTGGGTAATCCATTTCCAACCCATAGTGGGAAATCTAGACACATAGCAGATAGAATTCATAATATACGTAGGCAGATAAAAAGGAGGATAGACCCTTTGACAAGGATCTTTTGGACCGGTAATTCATAACAGCCGTGTATAGATTATGAGAAAATATCTTGGCCCAATCCATACTATCGGCGTTTGTGGCAGCGTCTATTAGTGGTAGCCATTCAGACAAAAATTTATTGATATCCGGCATCCCAAATAGTCTACAAAGCATGGCTGCAGCAAAACAATATGGATAGGTGAGGGAGCCAGTGCTGTACATACCGGTTTTCTCCTTTTTGAGCGGCTCCTCTTTTCTGGACCAATCTTTAGTGGTCTCTGCCAGGTTTGGGTTCTTTGCTGCAAATTTCTTGACAAATTGTGCATTGTAAGTCGTCTGCGGTTCAGGAAGATGATACATAAGCTTTAAGTCTTGCGCGGCGAATGAACCTATGAGCCCATGTCCTTGAACCTTGAATTGTCTGTTGTTCAACTCTGCATTGTCAAGTATCCACTTGATCATATCTGTATATGGTAAAATTTTGGGTCTAGCTACTATTCGGTGAAGAAATGAACATGCTAGCTCCTCCAAGGACGCCTCGGAAGAGCGTTGTGAGCCCGCGGCAGTATCAACCTTCATTACTCTAGGATTTTCTTCCTCCAACAGCCTATACATGCTTTCCCATGTTGAAATTCCTGCGCCTTTGTTGCAGGCAGTGTCTGTATACAAAGGCGCCATCTCCTTAGTCTTTTCCTTCGCCTCGGAGCCTTGAGATTTATGTTTCTTTCCCATTTGCTCCTGCGTTTGGCTTTGAATCGTCTTAGCTCTTCGTTCCTGCAGATTACGAGTGAAGTGGAAATGACTGATTAAGAAAGGTGATGGGAGAGTTTTAAATGCAACAGATATATCAAATATGCCACTTTACGTGAAGTAATTCTTTACAAAAGCACGCGTCTTCATTTCATTATTAATTGACAACTAATCCATTTACTATCATTAAAAGCGCATGATCTTTAGTCAGATTATGGTAAGTGGCTTTTCTTTGAATGGCGCGCCCGAAGGATTCGTGATTAAGTGATTCATGATTTTCTAACGTAACATCGAAGATCGTGCCATCGCAAATCGCAATATCGCAAATTACGCCATTGCAGATTGCACCATCGCAGCGATCGCAATATCGCAGGTCGCAACATCGCAGGTCGCAGAAGTTTAATGTTTGCCATATATTGCCAGTTTATTTCTACGATATGCGATCTTGCGATCGATGTTATCACAGATCGGTAGATCTTGAAGTTTTTCCTTATGAGTATTACTTCATTGCGACGCGATGTTATGCTTAACACGAGGGTCTTGCGCATACTGGTATTATAGGGGAATGAAGGCATTTCCTATCTTTTTTGCAACGCAGTTTTAAAGACTTTTACCTTATCGTAGACTTAGGTTAAAAATATTGAAAAGACCTTTCTAAGCTTACGATGGTAACCTTATTTTGAAGAAAGGAAAAAACTTGCTTTTTTCTTAAAAATTTATCTAAAGGTCCCCATTCATTTAGTATTTTGGACAACACTTAAATGAACAAGGGGTGTTGTTGCTGGCCACAACAATTAGTCATGGATAAAGAAGTGGTAATGATGCTTCTTGCCTTGATGTTAGAAGCAAGTGCTAGGAATAGGTACCATAGTATGCCAGTAGGTAGCCTTACCGATTGGGATACCTTAGACCAAGCCTTTGATAAACGATAGGCCACAGTCAAAGAAGGCATAGTGCTTCCTGATAAGTTTAGAGATGCTAAGAAAATTGATAATGAAAATGTAAGGGAATTTATAAAATGGTTTGATCATCTACTCATGGAAGTTCCTAGCATGTAGAAACCAATTGATGATACTATCCTTGATAGGTTCATTAAAACACTTCCTGGACATGTGGCATATGCTCTAAGTTGTGTCTTTCCAATCCATAGCAGTAGGGAGTTCGATTTAATAACTTACCATTATCCCCGTAGGTTATAATCGGGAGAAAAGGGGTTAGCCAGCGAATTATTAGATATTAATCTAATCATTAAAACAAAAGGTGGTAAGTCAATTTAGAAATAAAGTGACCCATGGTACTGATAACCACCCATGGTATTTTGACAAGGGAAAAAAGTTATAAAAGAAGGAGGATGCTTGAGGAAAGGGTGTGTGTGAGATTTGATTTGTGAATTCACTTGGAGCTCAAGCAGCTTATTGAGCGAGGGGAAACCTTTGTGCAGTGTCCAACTTCGGTGTTGAAACTATACACCCTAGCTAGTGGCAATTAACTTTGGTGGTGAAATATCCACCTTCGCTAGTCTAGGGAATTGTCATCTTAGGAGAAGGCCAAATTGCTAATTTTGGGAGGTCGAATTGTCATTTTTAGGAGGCCAAATTGCTGATTCAAGGAGACCAAATTATTATCTTCAAGTAAGGTCAAACTATCAAACCCAACAAGCCTAATTGCTACTTTTCCAAAGGAGGTTGAGTTGATAAATCAGGGAGGCCAAATTTCCATTTTCCAAAGGATATCGAATTGATAATTCAGGAGGCCAAATTGTTATTTTCCAAATGAGGTTGAATTGATTAATTCTAAGAGGGAAGAATTGCTAATCTCAGCAAGCTTGAAATTACTATTTCTAGGAGGGGCCGAATTCCCATACTCAAGAGGACCAAAAATATCATCTACAGGAGGGTTGAATTATTACTTCTAGTTGGGTTGAATTAATATCTCCAAGAGGGTCAAATTGCTAATTATTGGGAGATGAAATTGCAAGGGAGTTAGTGAATTATTCAGGGAATATCCAGCAAAGTATTTCCAAATGATTTATCCATCAAGTTTTCCTCAAAAATAAATTGATGTAATTTTCCTCTCATAATTATATATAAAATAGTCGGGGTTTTGCAGTAGAATTATTTACAAGCTTTGTGACTGTTGGTTGTATAATTGTTTAAATTGGTTACAAATTTTGGGTTTTTCTTTTAATATTACAGTGGTATCAAAGTTGTGCATCATGCCTGCCTGAGCACTTATGAACCCAAAAAATAGAAAGTTTGTCACATATAGACAGAAGACGAAAGGAAAGGAAATTCCTTACCCAGAATGAGAGGAATAAGATATTGACATTGGTGAACTTGAAGATCAACCATAGGAAAGCATTCAACATGCTCTAAATGATTTGGCTAAATGACAACAAGAAATGGTTCATACAATATAGGCTCTCACTCAATTTGTAGCAAGCATTCTAGGGACTCAACAAAACCCTTATAACAATGGCATACGAGGCTCGAATAAGCAGTAGCCAGGGGGATCAAATGCTCATCAAACTGAGATTAGCAATACATCTAGCTCAGTTCCCCCACCAACAAACAAAGCCATACTCAGTCTGCTTCTACCTAGAAGCTTGGAGGAGCCAGCCGTTAACGAGAGGCATCAAAGGCGAGACGAAAAAACTCTCCAATTATTTAAGGGAATATGAAGCATTGGGAGAAGAATTCAATGTAACCATGTCACCCCAAGACTATTGCACCACCAAATATCAAAACAAAACCAAAGATCACAATCAATGTTGGAAAAATAATGAAATCCCCAAAAAGGTGAGAAAGATAAATATTCTCACCTTTGACGAAGCATCTAGCAGTACAGCTCAAGCTTGGGTCTAGAAATTAGACACATAATTCCAACTTAACCCAATGAAAGAGTATGAAGCTATCCAATATGTTACCTTAGATGGCAAGGCACACGAATGGTGGTACCAGGGATTGACCACCCTAGGGCACTCCAACATCACTTCCTACTTGGAGTTCACAGAAAAGTTGATTTAGCGATTTAATAAGAGAAATCTGCAATTGCATTTAAGGGATTTAGCACAACTCCGACAAACAGGATCTTTGGATAGCTATATCACACAATTCGAGATATTGACGATAATGGTAACTAATGTATCCAAAAGCCAATTCGTGATGCTATTCTTGGAAGGGTTATTTGAACCACTACATGGTTGGGTCAAAGCTTTCAAGCCCATCACACTCCAGAATGCTATATCTAGAACTAGGGAAATGGAAGACATAGTGGCAAAAAGGGCTTTGGTGAGATTCATTCCTCCCCAAAAGATCAAGGAATAGAAGCCACAGCAAGGGAAGAATAAGATGGAGGGAACAAGGGATGAGTTGAGGAGGAAGAAACTTTGCTACAACAGTAAGGAGCCATGGGTTCTAGGACATAGGTGCATGGGTAAGGGGGAAGTCCGCTACATAGAGGTGATGTCAAATAGTGAAGAAGAAGAAGAGTAGGCAGTGATTCATGATGAGGAGCATAACAGTAGCAACGAAGAGCCTCCACAATTGGAAACCAAAGGGGCCACCATGGCTAAGCTCTCTTGTGTTCCCAGATATATACTTTCCAAGTTAGAGGATTATTGTAGGGATAGTGAGTTATTGTCCAAATTGACGGCAGATCTACCCACAATTTCACAAATGAATCCTTGTTATCCAAGAGGCACCTGAACATAGAAGAATTCGAAGGGTTTGATGAGGTGGTGGTTGGAGGACATAGAATGGCATGTTTAAGGAAAGTCCCTCAAATGGAGCTAAGAATGGGTAATTACAACCTCGTTGATGACTTATATGTGGTAGAATTAGTTGATACCAAAGTGTTGGGAATCCAGTGGCTCATTTCTATATGAAAGCACTATAATAACTATCGCACTATGGAAATGGAGTTCGTTACACCAGATGGACAACAAGTCCTATTTAGAGGGATGACCAACGATGCTCCAAGAGTGGTCACGACCAAAAAGATGGAAGGTATAATTCGGCACGGGGGCATAACATGGGTTGCACAGTGCATGGTGACGAAGCCAAAGCCCTCAAATGATGGTAGGCAATAACCAACAAATATTCCAACACTATTAAGCAAGCATCAAAAAGTATTCAGAGAAAACCCACAAGGTAGACCTCCAGACAGGGGATTCTAGCATTCAATAGAACTGCAAGAAGGGGCTAAACCTGTCATCACAACCCCTTACAGGCACCCCAAACAGTACAAGGAAGAAATTAAGAAGACCATCAAAGAGTTGTTGGATATGGGGAATATAAGACCAAGCTCTAGCTCGTTCGCGTCTTGTGTACTATTAGTCAATAAAAAGGATAGGATGCTCAAGATGTGCAAGGATTATGGGGCCCTAAATAAGAAGACTATCAATAACCGATATCTCATACCCAAGATTGGTGAGCTTCTGGATGAATTACATGCACCAGTCTATTTCTCAAAAATTGATTTTGCGGTCGACGTGTGTGAGAAGGATATACACAAGACCACCTTTAGATGCCATTATGGGCACTATGAGTTTTTTTCATGCCTTTTGGGCTTTACCGATGCACCTCCCACCTTCCAATCATGCATCAACCACATTTTATGGAAGTAGTTGCAGAAGTTTTTATTGGTATGGTATTTTTTGATGATCTCCTCATCTATAGCAAAACACAGGAAGAGCACTTTAGACACTTGGAGGAGGTCTTGCATATATTGGAGGAGTAGCCCCTTTTGGCCAAAGAATCCAATTATGAATTTGGGATGACCAATATCTCATACTTGAGGCATATTATCAACGCAAAAGGGGTACAAATACACCAAGAGAAGGTACAAACCATTCTTGACTAGCCAACATCTAAGAATCTCAGAGAGATACGTGGATTCATGGGCATATGCAATTACTACATACCAAAGTTGCTTGGAAGCGAGAACGAGGAGCTACAATTTTCAGAAGCTTCTAGGTCGAGAGTGATTTTGGAAGCGTTTTTTATATAATATATATTTTTGTATATTTTGATGCATATGTATCAACAAAAGCATATGATGAATTAGCTATAAAAAGCATAAAAACATGGATCAAACCATATAACATCAATCATCTAGTAGTTATTATTTTCGTCAACCACAAGTGCACAAGTTACAACATCTCGATTCTCATCATGTTGGGTGTGGAGATTGATTATCTTCCTAATTCAGAGGTCTTGTTTTGGTCGTGTTTGGATCCTAGTCCCTGACAGGGGGGTGTGGGGGGTTTTTTGCTCTAGAAGGAAACCCTCAGTTTGTATGAGGGAATTGTATTGCAATTGGGTATTACTATGTATCTATTCTTATCTTTTGCTAGCACTTGATCACAAACTTTGACTCATACAGTCTTATAACATAATCTTATAGAGATTCTTTCTTATAGAAGTATATGAACTAGTGTAAGTTGTTTTACAGTGGGAGCATGTAAAATTTGTTGTTCCAACTCTTTTCCTTCTCACTAGCTTTGCCGCATACTTTTACAGGGGGGTTGAACAATAGAGCAAAAAAAATTTTGCGAAGAAAAAAAATGAAATCTGCTTCAACTCTTTTAAATGTAAGGCTTCATCCTCCAAATTATCCTCCTACGGGTTGCTGTCCCAAGTGATATATGCTCTATCAAATCAAGTCGACTCACAATAAAGTGTCAACAACCTCAAGTTGTAGTATACATAAACCAGGCTATCTGTGTAGTTTTCATTAAGGCAGTTTCTTTTGACATTGTCGATGAAGCTATAGGTGCTCCAACACCTCTTTGTAGAAGAAGTATTAACCACTAGTGAAAGCACTAGGGAGGAAGCGATTTTTTTTGCGGGAGCGGATATTTTTTGGCAAGAGCATGCTCTCGAAAATTGCTCCCAAACGAGAGTGATTCAGAAGCGTGCTCCTAGGGTTGCTCCCTAAGCGCTTTCGTTCAGAGTGCACTTAGGACCGGGGGGGGTGGTTACACTCCCACATAACTCCAGATGAGACACTTGCAGAAGAACAGGCCTGGAATTTGAAGTTTGTTGATGATACTAAGCCTAATGTTTTGCATAAAGAAATGACAAAACCAAGCCACATCAATCCAATTGTTGAATTCTTTATGTACCAGTCTTGTAATGATGTTAAAAGGACCTAAAACGAAGTTGAAAACTACTCAAGAGACATAATAGCATGATGAAAGTTGGAGATTTTCTTGATGAAGAGCAATTTGGATCCCTCTCAAATCATGTATGTGCATAAACTAAACACAACAAAATATTGGATGATGGTATTGCACATGATTGTTTCTAGCCATGAAAAGTACACTAAGGCAGTTATTAGTGAGACGGATATTGGATTGTCACTGGAGATATTGTAAATGGCAAAACCATTGAAACCACCGATGATATACTACTATGCGGAACAATCTTGATCATAGTTGCAAGAATTATCCCCGCCCCCCCCCCCAAAGGATCAGGAGGCGGAACCGCATCCTATACTACTGTTAAATTTCGGTATGTTCTATGCTTAGAGCAATTTACTTCAATTTTCCATTTTAGCTCAATATCAATTCTAGATTAGCAATCACATCAGCATGATAGTAAAGTACAGATAGAACATAAACATAAACAACAGAAGACAAGCCAAGACAAGAGGAAACAAGATGTGGCGCCAGCCAAGGACAAACCCCAATGTGGGGAAACCCTTGATCAAATCTTCTTATATTCTTCAATAGTTCAGGAGAGAGAGAGATAGTACATATACATTTGAAGTCAACACTTTGACATGCCAAAATCAGACATCAGAGGTCTTCATCATGAAGATCACACAAAGCAGCAGATGATAGGCCTAGAGCAGCTCAACCAATTTCCCAGAATACTGAAATCCAGAAGTCGAGGTGTGAGACCGGGAAGCAGAAATCGAATTTCCTGGCCGGCAAATCAACCAGCCAAAGAAGTGACACAACACCCAGAGAGCTTGACGTTGGGCTGACACAGACACTGCGCAAAGGCAACCAAAAAAGTTGGGGAGGGGGGGGGGGCGGCAGTTAGTTTGGGGCTGGATTAGCCAGGATTTCTCAGTGATTGTGTGAGGTAAAACTCACAAAACTTCTACCATTATTTCTCTCTGTAACTCAATCACCCTATGAGGTATTCAGTGATGTATTCAAAATTTGCTACTGCTTAATAATAATAAACCCTCAAAATTGTTGCACCAGTTTTCCCACATTAGGTTTTTCCAGGGACTTCTGTCCAAAAATAACTGTCCTATGTGTTTCTATTTTCCTTGCTCAGTTTCTATGTTTTGGAATCATAATTAATTTGGTGTAGGTTGCTTCAATAATTTACTTCAACGTTTCAAGAAGAAATCTGAAATAAGCTTGTAATGTTATTTGCATTCTAGGAGAAGTAGATTTAGCTAGTTGCAGTAGAATTCCTGAGATTTTTAGATCTAGGAATTTTCACAAGGATATCTCATCAGAAGGACCCAGCTGTGGTAGAGGATCAAGAGCAAGAGGCACCTAAAGTTGCGCAGGGACCAATAGAAGGCACACAATCAACAAACCTAGAGGAGTTAGATATTCCTTCGAGCTCTACCACGAGGAGGCCGAGATGGGCTGAGTAGACCTTGAGGGATGCAAAGGAACATGTGGGGGCTCCTAGCAGCATCTTCAAGCAAAGCAGACCACTAACGAGATTTTCTAGTTATTTGGCACTAACGAGATTTTCTAGTTATTTGGCACTAACAAGCAGCATCATCGAATCTTAGCCTTCCACTTTTGAGGGGGTTATGGATGAGCAGGTATGGAGAATGCCATGATAGAGGAGTATAGCTCCATCATGAGCAATGATGTATGGGATATAGTGCCGAGACCGAGGGGAAAGTTTGTGGTCACTTCTTGATGGAATTATAAGATCAAGCATGCAATTGATGGCAATATTGAGAAGTATAAAGCTAAGTTGCACTGAAATGGATATGGGGTTTGAAACGGATATGGAAAATTTCAAAAAATTTGGATACGATACGGCAGGAAACGGCACATTATAAATAAAAAAATATATATATATATATATATTAAAAATAAAAATTTCATATTACCATTCATATTTTAGAATCTAGATTAGATCTAAAGACTAAAAATAAATAATCAATTATCATCTATGATCTATCATAATTCATCATCATCAATTCAACATAAACATTGTCATCATCATTAACGATTATTATAACATTCATGATTCAAGTTCCAACTTATCAAGTTTTTGTTTCAAATTTCGAACATCAAGTTATCAACATGACAAGTTACATGGACACCATCATTACCAAAATTAATAATGCATACTAATTACTACATAGTACAAAGTATAAAATGAACCATTGTTGGCAGTCTACTATCATTATTCATAATTCATATGGTTGTTCAAAAGTTTAAAAGTTAAAACACCATCATAAATTAATTTACATATCATCAAATATGTCTTCATTCATGCCACTAGAAGGTCCCACATCCTCCCTAGAAGTGGGATTGGGAACATTGTTGCCATGTCCACTTGAAGATCCACCTATTGGTGACTCCGCATCAAACAAATTCATATAAGACATGGCATTCAATGTCATATCCAAGTCAGGCAACTCTGGTTCCACGTCCCCCATAATTTGGTGGCCCAAATTTGTATTCATCTCTCTTGTGTGACAGAAGGTGAAGGTTTGAATGAACATACACTAGTTCCTCAGCCTTTTTAGAGCCCAATCTGTTTCACCTCACTGAATGGATAAAGTCGTGTGTACTCCAATTCCTTTCCGTTGAAGAGGAACTAGCAACCTGTGACAAGATCTTGATGGCCAATTTTTGGATATGTGGAAGTGCCCCACCATAGAAGTTCCACCACTCAATTGGACTTAATCTGGTCTTGTCCTGCATACACTCAATATCACAACCCCAACCCTCTGATCCCACAAAATGAGAAAATTGTGCACGAATCCGAAGCCCAATTTCGGGATCTACAAAAAGCTTTCTAAGAGCATTTAAATCCTTCTGCAACTTCTGGGTCTTTGTTTGGTGCAGTTCTTTCTGGATCACGTAGCAACTATGCAGCATAATATTTTGGATTCACTACATAAACTAAAAGGTGCAATGGGGTGGTCATCTTGTTCCACCTTTTGGTCAATATATCTTTTACTTCTCTATAAAAGAATTCATCTGGGTCATTCTCCTTAGCATTTATAACCAACCTTATCTTCTCTATCATGGAATCAATGTTGTCATACACCTCTCCCAAATTAGGCATATATGTGTCAAACATACAGAGCAAATCCACAATTGGCTTAGTAAATGCTATGACATACTCCACCCTATCCCACCATTCATCATCAACAACCAACCGTTTCATTGCTTGTGCTCTATCAGATTGGGATTGCCTCCATTGATTCCAAACAGAACTGCATACCATTGATTGCAATGCATCTTTCACCTACATAAACCTTGTTAAGACTATGATGTGAAAAGAAAATCGAGTCTCAGCAACCTGCAGGTGCCAAATTTCCAATGTTTCAAATTTCAACAAATTAAAAATCATAATTTGATTGAATAACTATTATGATTCACGAATCATGACATTTGAGAATCCAATTTAGATATTTCAATTTAGAGTCAGAAATTAATATTCATGAAATATTTAATAAACTTTAAAGTATAGGTACCTTAAGGAGCTCCAACTTAGCAAATTCCCTGTAGATGCCTTGGGACATGTGGTGGTTTGTGATAAAGGCTTGAATTTCTTTTGCCTCTTCAAAAATAACTCGAATCCACTCAATTTGCTTCCCCATCTTCCTCAACATGAGGTTCAATGAATGTATAGTACAAGGGTTCCAAAAGATGTGTTGATATTTGCCTTCTATAATTAGGCCTACTGCTTTACACATCGTTGCATTGTCAATTATTTCCTGGATAACATTTTCAAACCCCACCAATTCAATTGCATCAATCAAGATGTTAGCAATGAATTGAGAATCTTTCGTCTACCCCTCACAATCCACTGCCTTCAAAAACATTGCCCCCTATGGGCTCTGAGCAATCACATTGATCAAAGGCCTATTTCTTTGATCTTTCCATCCATCAGAAATGATGGACACCCCTGAAATGAGCCATGAATGACGAATGGGGCCTAATTTAGCCTCCAGATCTAACTTTTCAGCACTCAACAATGTGGTGTGTACCTTCTCATATCCAGGGCTCTTGTACCCTCTTGGGGTTTCATTCATTGTTTTTACCATCTTACCCAGTAAGGAGATCGCACAAGGTTAAAGGTAAGACCATTTGCATAAATACATTGGGCTATAGCTACATCTGCTATCTCTCAAGCGTCATTATTAAAACTCTTTTCAAGCGGTCCCAAATTTGACCGCTTTGAACAAACAAGTCCATGAGAATGAAGTGGAGGCTTTGATGAAGATGCTCCCAACCTTGTTGGGTTTTTAAATGGGAGGCAGGATTTGCCTCATTTGCTTTAGTATATGCCTCGCCTTGTTCTCTCTGATATTTTGCAAGTTTTGTCTTGCTTAAACCATTTCCATCTATCCCATTCTCTTTAGGTGGTCTACTGCATATTCGAACCCCATTGCCTTTTAACCCAAGCAAATGTGCTTTAACCCGTGTGTATGATCCCTTATACTCCTTTTCACACTCACTGCAAACCCATGCCAATGATCCACCTCCTTGGATCTTCCCAACAGTAGTTACATATTTCCAAAGTGGTGACTTTGGATCAACTTTAGGGGTTGATTCAATTTCATATTCCACTTCCTCTGCCTCATGAATGGTTGAACTTGAAGTTGCCATGAATGATGATGATGATGATGTAAATGAAACTGAAAAAGAAAATTGACAAATATCATATATGTATTTCAAAAATTCAAAACAAGTTACAATTTACAAACTTAAAATTTTAAAAAAATAAAATATGTATCTCAGTCTTCAGATCCCAAGAAAACCCTAGTAAAATTGAACAGCAAACCGTAACCCTAGTGAACGTGGACATCACAAACCCTATAATGAGGAAGATGGGCGTCAATTCTCATAAATATAACCCAAACCCAGTGAAAAACCAAGTTTACTAGTTGGTGTCAAAGGTTAGTTAAATGGTTTGGGTAATTTTCTAAAGTTTATAAAGATTTTAAACATTGATCAAGTGTTGGGTTCTATGTGATTGATTTTATGGCAAGCAGCTAATTCATTTGTAACATTTACATTGTCAAGTAAATGAAGCAAGCCGCTAATTTATTTGTAACATCCTTAGAAATTAACTGGAATGGGTCAAATTCCAAAACCAAACAAGAGATGTTAGAATTCATTCCAAAGGTGTTTCAACCTTTCAGGAAGAGGAGAATTCATTGTTGTGCAAGCCATTGTAATTGGAAGTACAGCTCAATGAGTTTCATGTACAATACACATCTGGATTTCAAATAAGATACCTCTGCGATATAATTAAGGAAGAGTTGTTGGCAGTCATATAATATGGAAAGGCAAGCAAGTAGAAGCTATTAACACATTTTAAAACAGTAAAGTTCACTAACCTCTTGGCGGCGTCGGGTGATGAAAACAATTGAACAACTGTAAAAGTCCCAAACCCAAACCAGTCTCGAACCTCGGCGACAATGTTACAACTTTCAGACTTCAGTTTCAAGTCAACTCTCTCGACGGCTTCCACGATAATGGCAACAACAAGCAGCAACTCTCCGCGGCGACAAATCTCAAATGGAAAATGCAACTCTGTGCGGCAAATGGCAAATGCAACTCTGTGCGGCAAATGGCAAATGCAACTCTTGGTAGCGACAAGTCTCGGCAGCTTCCACGATAGATGCTTCATGATAATGGCAAATGCAAGTGATAAACAATAATGTTTCCGTTCACTCCACTTTTAGTTTAGGGTAAAGTGTAAATGAGCGTAGTTGTAACTTGAAACAAACCAATTCAACTGTTCCTGGCGGGCAGATGCGAGCATTCTGCCGAAAACGTTTTTTTCATCAAAAACCTTTCACGATTTTTCAGAAACGTTTTAAATTTTCTTAATAAGTTTCACTATTTTCCTAAAACATTTTCATTTTTTTTTAAGCAGCAAGTTTTTTCAAAAAAAACGCCTTGAAAATGGTTGGGTAAAAAACTTCCAGTTTCCAGGAACAAAATAATTAAAAAAACAAAACAAAACAAAAAAACAAAACAAAACAAAACAAAAACAAAAACAAAAACAAAAACAAAAACAAAAAACAAAAAACAAAAAACAAAAAACAAAAAACCAAAACCAAAACCAAAACCAAAACCAAAACCAAAAACCAAAAACCAAAACAAAAACCAAAAACCAAAAACCAAAAACCAAAAAACAAAAACAAAACAAAAAAACAAAACAAAACAAAACAAAAAAACAAAAAAACAAAAAACAAAAACAAAACAAAACAAAACGGCAACAAAAACATTTTTCCGGCGTTTTTCCGATGTTTTTCCGATGTTTCGTTCACGGATCCGAATCTGAAACGGAAAAATGGTGTTATGGGGTTGGAGGTGACTGTTTTCGGCAACTTAGGTATAAAGTGAGGTTCATGGCGAGAGGGCTCCCCCAAAAGGAGGGAATGATTACAAGGAGACAGTCACACCCATCACCAGATGTACATCCATTAGAGCGGTTATGTCTATTGCTTCAGAAATGGGGCGGAGGATACATCAGATGGATGTGAAGATTGCTTACCTCAACAAGGTAATTGAGGAGCGGGTGTATATCGAGCAGCCTCGGGGCTTCAAAGTGTATGGGAGAGATTCCCATGTATGCAAGTTGAAGCAAGCTCCACGTGCATGGTATGCCAGGATCAATGGATATCTCCTTGGTTTAGGCTTCACCAAGAGTGAGGCAAATCCCAACTTGTACTTTGTACTTGTTGAGGGCGAATCTCTCATCTTGGTATTATATGTGGACAATCTATTTTTGTCAGGCTCAAAAAAGCTCATAGAGATGTGCAAGGAGGATCTTGTTTCGGAAACCAACATGAAGAACATCGGCTAACTCTACATCAATGACCACTAACCTGAAGAAGTCGAGTGCTTCTAAAGGTGTATTAGTTGATCACACACTGTACAGGCAGTTGATTGGTTCCTTGATGTATTTGGTCAACATTAGGCTCTATATATGGTTTTTTGTGAACACACTCAGCCAATTCATGGTGGAGCAGAGACAGGTCCATTGGGTGGCAGTGAACCATGTGCTGAGATACCTACGTCGCACAATAGACATTGGACTAAGGTATGTCAAAGCTGGAGTGGCGTTGCAAGGGTACACAAATTCTAATTGGGTCGGGAGTATGGTGAACAGAAAATCCACATCTAGATGTCATTTCAACTTGGGATTAGCCATGATATCATGGTTCAGTAGGAAGTAGCAGTCAATGGCACTCAATTCATTAGAGGCAAAGTACAAGGCAGCGAGTATGGCAAGTTGTGAGGCAGTGTGACTTCACAAAATGTTTGTAATGATTATTTGATCTGCAGATGGGACCAACGGTGATCCACCATGATAATTAGAGTTGCACTAAGCTCTCTAAGAATCCTTTGTTTCATGATCGGTCCAAGCATATCGATATCAAATATCACTTCGTCAGAGGCAGGGTCTAAAGGGGTGCTATGATATTGTAGTACACATTTACAAAGGAGCAGGTGGTAAATGTTCTCACTAAGCCTCTAGTGAAAGGGAAGTTTGTGAAGTACCGAGATAAGCTAGGGGTGGCAGAAAATTCTCTTCCATGCTAGGAGGGAGTGTTGAAATGAGTGGTAGCTTCGAAAGGTCTTTTGCATAGGCTTGGTGTCTTAGCATGTGGAAGACATTATTTGCCTCTTTTTTTTAGACAAGTTTTCAGCAATAATCACATCAAAATTCATTTGTCAACGCATTTCGAACCAGCAAGTGTGGTTCATCATCAGGACAAGATGAAGAACCAGATCAAGGCAACAAGTTAAATAGAGAGACTGGTCATTCAAACGTCTAGAAAGAAACAACTACCATTTACCAAAGGAAACAACTACAATTGACTAGGCAACAGCTATATTTGACTGGACCAAGAGTTAGGGAAATTTTAGTTAGTTCATTAATTAATTAGTTAATTTGCTAATATATTTATTTTCATTTTAATTTCATATGTAACTAAATATATCTAATTGTAAATAATTAAAAAATTTATGAACTAGGAACTATAAACCTAGCAATTTAATGATCCTCTTTTTCTTTACTAACATTATAAAACTAAATAAACTCATATAATATAGGGAATATTATAGGATTAAAAATAAAAATAAAAAATTGCTTATTCATTAAATAACTAATTAGTTAATTTGATTACTAGGCCTATTTATATTTAACCAAATATGTATAATTTTCTTTTAAAATTAAATAAAATATATATTAATTATATTAATACTAACCTATGAGGTATTATGGGATAAACTAGAATAAATAAAGGTTTATTAATTAATAAATAAATTAGTTAATTCGATTATTCAAATTATTTATTTACATTTGAATGAGAGAAATATATTATGGGATCAATAAGGATTAGACCTAAATGTTTATCAATTAATTAATTGATTTATTATCTAAAATAAATGCTTATGATCTCAAACTTATTTATTTATATATCAAAAAACTAAGTAAAAAATAATTAAAAAATTTAGAACTTAAACTAAGAGATTAAATAAATAATAAGGGAGGTTTTATTATCCTCTTATTTTCAATAAAAACCAAATGAAATATAAGTATATTTGTATGAAAAAAATAATAATAAATTAATGAAAAGGTAATGAGTACCAAACAAAAAACAACAAATCAATCGAAAGGGAAATCCAAATAATGCAAAAGACGAGGGAAAAAAATCAGAAAACAAAACAAAAAATGGACAAAGAGGGGTAAAAAAAGGAGGGGGCCTAAGAGGAAAGGGCAGGGGCTCCAACTGCTTCTAATCTTCCAATCGTCATCCCTATTAAGATTGCTCGGCCTCCTCTCAATTTCTATGGCCTCCCTAAACTTACGGTGATGAAAATGAGCAATCTTAGCAATAACCTTGGCCTCCTCAATACATATATGATGCTTAGTCTTCTCCACGTGCTCTGCTAAGGCTAAAGACCAGGTCCTCCAATGCTTGATGTCAGTTGCGTGCTCATGAATCCTTTGATTAATAGAGCGGCCAGTTTCAGCAACATAGGGGGTCCCACAAGAACATAGAATAACATAAACACCTTTCATGTCCTTGGGGTCAACAGGGTCTTTTACAAATCTTAGGGAGCTACAAATGGTGTTAAGGGGTCTAAAGGTTGAGGGAACGTTATGCTTCCTAAGGATTCTCGCAATCTTGTCAATGATCCCCTAGATGAAAGGGAGATTCACCCCTGAGGTTCGATCTTTAGGGTCTTTCTTACCCTTGGGACCTTTGCCAGCATTAAGGAAAGCTTCTAGACCTTGGTGCCTACTATAACCATCATTAACAAAAACGTTAAGAAGATGGGCTTTCTCATTATCAAGGTTCTTTTCATTAGAAATCCTCAGCGCACGAGTAGCAAGCGCATTGAGAACACCCAACTTTTGAGCAGGGAAATGATGAGAGTTGGCATGATGATACTACTCAGTATGAGTTTTCTTTCGAAACACCTAGTAGGAGAAAGAACCATCATCCTTCTTCGAAATGAGAACATCAAGGAAAGGCAAGCACCCATCAACTTCCTGCTCCATAGTAAACTTTACGGAGGAAGATTGATTGTTAAGATGCTGGAAAAACTGATCTAACTCATCTTGGCCATGAGTGCAAATGACACCAGTGTCATCCACAAATCTTTTCCATAGCTTAGGCAAGAGACGGGCTAATGCCAAAGCCTTGGATTCAAAGTCTTCCATAAAAAGATTATCAACAATTGGGGACAGGGGGGAACCCGTGGCAACCCCGCATGTCTGCTCATAGAATCCCCCTTCAAAGTAGAAAAAAGTAGAGGTAAGACAAATCTCTACTAATCGAGCGATATCAGGGTGAGTGAGGTGATTGATGACCTCAATAGCCTCCTTAATAGGGATGCAAGTGTAAAGAGAAACCACATCAAAGCTAACAAGAATAAACCCTAGGGTCAAACTTTATGCCCTTTAACTTATTGACAATCAAAGAAGAGTCTTTGACAAAAGACTCTGTAAGTCCAACAATGGGTTTAAGCTTCAAGGCAAGGTATTTTGCTAGGAGGTAGGTTGGCCCTCCTATGGTGTTAACAATGGGTGTCAGGGGGGGCCCGTCCTTGTGGATCTTGGAAGCCCATAGATCTTAGGAGCGATGGGGATGCTTTCAATAAGTTTGTGGCAGAAGGAACCCACAGTGTTACTAGACTTAATACCTAGAGCAACTGTTATGGAGATCCTTTTTAGGGGATTTTTTATGGTGGGGTAAGTGATTTATGTCTTCTTTCCTAAGTTTAAATTAGGAAAAGTACAATAATTAAAGTAAATTAATCATTGTGGACTATTAAGTGATTTTATAAGGATAAATAATTTAATTATTTAAGTGACTTAGAAATAATCTCAAGCGTTGATCTCCAAGATGGTTCTAGAAGGGAGATTAGGGTTAGGAATTTAGAATCAATGAAGATTATAAAGAAAGCTTAGCGAGGAGGTGAAGACACAATTTGTGTGACAAAGTCATCATTTACAAAAAGCGATTTTCTCTAAGTGTGAGTGGTTCTATTTGTGAAAATTTTTGAATCTAACACATCAGAAACCCCTACTACAATTTCTGGTTTACTATCTCCTACTTGTTCTTTACATTAACAAGTTATTTAATTGCATAAACATCGAAATAAACAAAAATGCAGCCTTCACATATATACAAATCATGCACTGAAGTAAACAAAAATAATAGCACAAGGGACACCGTTGTTTTTGGACAATCATCTCTGGAAAACCCAATGCGGGAAAATTGGTGCAGCATATATGAGGGTTTTATTATTAAGCAAATTTTTTAATACAACTAGGGTGCCAGAAATGGCTTGCCCTTCAGAGAATGTCCTCGGCAGTAATACCTCTATCCGGAGACAAATATTCTGGCAAATCAGCAACCGAATGATCAATCCCACAGTGACTCTGGTTGTTCCTTGTGTTGGACAGCGAAAGCTGCTCCAAGCACTGCTCTGGAACTGCGTCATCCTCTCTCGGCTCTGCGTCAGCTAATCTGCTCCCAGTCTGCCCCACAAAATCTCCTAACGCTGCCTCTGAAGCCCTCGACGACTTCTATGTCAGCATGTACGACTTCTACTTCAGCCTCTCCAGCCCTCTACATCCTCTACGCTGGCTCCTACGACCTCTGCGTCAGACCTCCTAGGCCTGCGCTGTCTATCCCGACACACGATTGCCTCTCTGTTATGTATTCTTCAGCCTCTTGCTAAACTACCCTGCACTGCAACTGATCACTTGCTCAATTTCCTCAACAAACCTCACCCCAGAAAATCGAACTGACTAATCTCTCTTGGTGTGTCTCCTACTGACCCTCAAGCCTCCTCTTATACTTTTCCTGTTGACGATTCAATGGTCGAGATTAAGTCCCTAATCAACGGCTAAGATTAGAATTGGCTTGATCCTCATCACTTAGAACTTTCTCGCCCATATTATATTCATACACATTAATATTTTAATTTTCCTAAGTTTAGACTTAGGAACTCATTAAAAATATTAATTATTTTAATATCTCTTCATCCAGATGAAATTTCTCCAAACGATTTTTGGGTCTTGGAGATCTCCTGTGCCTTAGCCTCTCCACCAAATTTCATGGCTAGAGAACATTCGATGCTACCAAAAATCAACACTCCCTCTTAGCGAGAAATGTGCTCTAGCAATGCTTCACCATAGAAGCATCACATTGATCTTCCGCATCGGTCCTCTATGTTGATGCTTGGCCTGCTGTCCCACATCCATTGTATCGTTGCTTCCTGTACTGTTGCCCATGACACTACCACTGCCACTGCCACTGCTACATCTGTACTGCAGCTCCCTCTCAAAATGTTGCATCATGTTGCCCATAGCACAGCCACTGCTAACTATTGCACTACAACTCAGTTACCGAGAAGTAAGTAACTGACTTCAACCAAACACTGACATCTTGGTAGTTTGGAAGCCTCGTGATGTGGAAGCTACCTCTGTTGCTATCCTGTGCTCCCTTTGTTGCCACTGCGCTGCTGCAACCTCTTTTGTGCCTCTTGCACTGTTTCAACCTCCACTGCACTATTACAAACTTCTGCACTAGCACTGCCTTGTCGCTCCATCGCACCTTCCTCCACCTGACACCTGTCATCATGATATTGTCGTTAAGGGCTCTTGTAGCCGTATGTGATCCAAGAGTTTGGGCACCTCAAGGATCCTGCCCCAGCATGTAGTCCTCAACTACAACTCTGTCTCCCCACCTCTTCTCTAGAGGCGCATAAGCACTCATGGCACAATCGTCATCAGCCTCGACATCCTTCTCTGCCTTTGCTGGAGCTGCCTTTGAGTCAGAAGCTTCTCCCTTGCCTTTCTTCCTGGGGCACTGAGATGCATAATGTCTCAGCACCCATAGTTGAAGCACTTGACCTTGGAGATATCTTTATTTTTCCTCTCTTGAACCCCCTGTTGTCCCACAGATGCTAGAGCTGCATCCTCCTCCTCTTTCTTGATTCAAACTCCCTTATCGCTACTCTGTGCCTTGGTCAATCTCCTGAGCTCTTCTTGTCAAAGAGTTGCCCACATCTCTTCCCAACTGGGGAGAGTCGCTCTGCCCAAAATGCCTTGGACAAACGTCTCCCACTCCTCGAAAACTACATTCAGGGCAGTCCTGACCATGAACTCTGGATCCGGTGTAGACCCCAGGGAAGTAAGATGGTCGTGAATTCCTTGCAACCTGAGAAGGAATGGATTTATCTCCTCCCCTTTCTGCATCTAATATGACCTCAGTTGATTTTCCAATAACATCTTCCGCTACACGGAAGAGCCCTGGTATAAGGTGGTAGTGTCTGCCACATTTCCCTTGTTATGTTCTTCTCAACAATATGTAGTATGACATGATCCTTGACCCCGTCTAGAATCATGCATTTCACCTTCGCCTCGGCCTCCTCATACTTCTCATTTGCATTCGGGTCAACTGGGACAGCTATGGTTTTCAAGGCATAGTCCTTGATGCGATGTTTATCCAGGATTGCCAGGATCCTAGCCTTCCAGATGACAAAATTAGAAGCCCTGTCCAATCTGTCTTTATTCCTCAATCCGTTCACTGCCATCTCTAATCCTCTTTTTTTAGACTCCTAATTTCGACTTCCCTCTTGGAAATCCTCCAACCAACTGTCGAATCATTCCTCTCCAATCCTCCTTTGCAGCTACAACTTGGATCTGGATTTCTTGGCTAGAAATCTGTCGAGGTAGTGCTTCCCTCTACCTTGGTTCAGTGCCCTTAGACATTGTTCTGCACAGACAGAGACAACATCACACCAGCTCCTCAAATCACAATCTGCACATCTCCCTTAGTCTTGACAACTGAAGAATCTGAGCCCTTCAAGCTCTGCGCAATCACAGCTTGGGTTGAATCTGCTCCTCCCGACCAACTGCGTCCTTCTGGGCTGAGAAAGATGATGTGGCTCCGTGTGAGCCTGTTCTGCCCCTCTTTGCCTTTGCGCTGGCCCTTCTCTTGGCTCAGAATGCTAATGCAAGCTCTGCATCACCCTCTCAGCACTATGTCACTCCTCCTCTTGCCTCTTCAGCTCTGGAACAGCGTTGTCTCTCGAGAAAGCTGCTTCTCTGTTGCGAATTCTCAAATTTCTTTGGTTGGTGCCTTCAGTCCTCCTTGATCTACAATCGCTCTAATACCATGTGAAAATTTATGAATCTAACACATCAGAAACCCCTACTGCAATTTCTGGTTTACTATCTCCTACTTGTTTTTTACATTAACAAGTTATTTAATTGCATAAACATCAAAGTAAACACAAATGCAACCTTCAAATATATACAGATCATGCACTGAAATAAACAAAAACAAACCGTTATTTTTGCATAATAGTCCCCAAAAAAACCCAATGCGGGAAAACCGGTGCAGCATATATGAGGGTTTTATTATTAAGCAGATTTTTGAATACAACTAGGGTGCCAGAAATGGCTCACCCTTCAAAGAATATCCTCGGCAGTAGTACCTCTGTTCAAAGACAGATATTTCGGCAAATCAGCAACTGGATGATCAATCCCACAGTGACTCTAGTTGTTCCTTGTGCTAGACAGCGAAAGCTGCTCCAAGCACTTCTCTGGAACTGCATCACCCATCAGGAACTACGTCTCCCTCTCTCAGCTCTACGTCAGCCGATCTGCTCCCACTCTGCCCCACAGAATCTCACAGCGTTGCCTCTGAATCCCTCTACGACTTCTGTGTCAGCCTCTACGTCCTTTGCGTCAACCTCTACAGCTTCTACGTCAGCCTCTACGGCCCTCTGCGTCCTCTGAACTAGCTCCTACAGCCTCTGCGTTGGCTCCTACAGCCTATGCGTCAACCCTCCTAGGCCTGCGCTGTCTCTCCTGGCACTTGGCTGTCTCTCTGCTATGTATTTTTCAGCCTCTTGCTACACTGCCCCTCGCTGCAACTGATCACTTGCTTGATTTCCTCAGCAAAGCTCGCTCCAGAAAATCAAACTGACTGATCTCTCTTGGTGTGTCTGCAACTGACCCTCAAACTTCCTCTTATACTTTTCCTATTGATGATTCAATAGGCTGAGATTAAGTCCCTAATCAACGACTAAGATTAGAATTGGCTTGATCCTCGTCACTTAGAACTTTCTCTCCCATATTATATTAATACACATTAATATTTTAATTTTCCTAAGTTTAGACTTAGGAACTCATTAAAAATATTAATTATTTTAATATCTCTTCATCCCGGTGGAATTTCTCCAAACGATTTCTAGATCTTGGAGATCTCATGTGCCTTAGCCTCTCCACCAAATTTCGTGGCAGAGAACATCCAATGCTACCAAAAATCAACACTATGGATCAGGAGTGGAGAGAAGAAGCGTGAATGGATTAGGGCAAATCCAGGAGGACCGAGTAGGAAGAGATTGAAAGGTCGAGATTCCGAAGGGCAATTGATTTTATCTAGAGGAGTTTGAGTTGCTGAAGGGTTCAGTTTTCCCTAGTGTTCATCAGTGGCATGCAAAGACAGCAGAGGTCAAGGTGTTGGCTGTGACAGCCCTGTCATTTTTCCATTGTAAATATGCCATGTATGTTAATTACTAAAAATGGGTTGAGTGGACACAGATTCCAAACACTGGGGAAGGTCACTTGCTTGGGTAGCTGGAGATTTTCTAGCTGCAAGAAGGAAAACCTGAATTGGTCATCTCAACTCTTGAAAGTTAGGTAGTGAAATTTAATGGCATCGTATTTTCAGAATTGATGGTTGTAAGAGTATGCAGGCCCATGCTTTCTTTGGCAAGTTTTACAAGGCATTAAAAAGGACAAGAAATTAAAAAGAATAGGGGGCAGGCAGCCAGCTGTTATGGTATGCTGGCCACCCACTGCAGCAAGCCAACCAACAGAAAAATCTGGAAATAATTCGACAGGTGCCGCCCTTCCTATTGGCTGGAAAGGTTGTGGCAGGAAAAGGTCACTATCAGAAGAAAGGCAGTAAAAACCATTTGAACCGCTAGAAGGGGATATTGGAATGGTTAGACAACAGGGGGGAGGGAGCCCAAGACAAGAGGGAGGACTCGAGCTGCAAAGGCAGCGCAACAGAGGAACTGCCCAGCAGCAAGGCAGTGAGAGAATCCAAGCTGCTGGAACAGCATAGCAGTGAAGCAACAGAGGCTATTCGCACTGATGAAGGCGGGCAGTCCGACAGTTGAAAAGAGAACTTAGAGCAAACGATCCCTTAGTATCTGGAATCTAGATCGGGGGTGACAGCTGCAAGTGAGAGCTTGGCTGCAACTGTCTCTGGTTGGGTGGGAAGTCATTGTCCCAAACTCAGTTGCCAATAGCTCTTGAGATAAGTGTTTCTCATGTTTTTTATGTACGATGAAAATTTGTTTGCATTTCTGATTTGAAATGGTGCCACTGGCCGTGTGAGGTATGATATGTGATTGTAGTATTTACTCAGCTGTTTGATATGGTTGATAGGCATTACTCTTGGAATGTGTTGGATCGATGTAGTGGATTCATATTACAGAGTCGATTACAATTAGGGTGCTTGGCTTGGAGAACACTCCAATGGTGCTACGCACATTGTCTATTTTATGGAAACCAACACGATAGTCTTTCCACGTACAGTGATATAACCATGATTTTATTGCAAGCTTCTGCTAGCTTCTCATCTGCACATTTGAGTAGGAATAATGGAAAGTACTTAATCCCTGGCTATATTGGTCGGTTTGCCTTGTATGGTTGATTTTCCAAGAGAAGTATGCCAGGAATTAGCATCTACATTGCATCCTTCTCAGGGTCAAGGCATAACTAAATCGGTATAAGTCTTGTTGAGTGGAGTTTGTGTTCTTGGACTAGACAAGACAAGGGTTTAAATGCATTCCTTGCTATTGTGTTCTTGTTGGACTGTTGATTGATCTTGCACTTGTTGCATTACTGGTTTATGGCTTCTTGTGCTGAAAAGGAAAGGATGTTTTGATTATGAATACCCATCCCAATGTTGTCTATAAGAAGAACAGTTGATCCTCTTAAGCTTATAAGCTTTGAACTTCTGAAGCATGCCTCCTTGGCACAGTGGCCTAAAAAGCAGTGCCATTATATATGAAATTAAATACAAATGCCTGACTTACTGTTGTTGTATGAGGAATGGTTGGTTCCTTGAGCTTGAAGGATTTGTACGACATTATGGATCTTATGTCCTTATATTTTTCCTTTGTATCTTGGAATATCACTTATGATGTGAGCCTCCTTTGCCCCATAGACTAAGTGACCTTTTGGACATTTTTATAAATAAAATGTAAATTCTATTCTATTCTATTCAAATATTCTCTCACACACACAGACTTTGCACACAAGCACACACACCAACACATGACCCACAGACAAAAACACACGCTCACATATTTAGATGTATATGCATACAGTCTCCACGTCATAGGTACATGGTGTCAGTGAAGCTCTCTTACCAACTGCCTGGGCAAATCGAGGTCGTTCATCTGGTTGCAAACAAGAGCAAGCAAGGCCGAGGCGAATAACCAGGCACGGTCTTAATTGAATATCAAAACCATGCCAAAATACCAGGTGTGACCAGCTATCCAATTCCTGTGGTGAGAGAAAGTAGTATGTTTCCCTCCATCTGATCGTCTTCTTAACTAATGACATGAAATGTGAATATTGCCCACTTGCTGCAACATAAAATCTTTCTAGTTCATCATCATTTAACCTGTAAAAATGATCATTATACCTCATCAGTAATGGAGGAATCCACATTGCAGATTATTTAATACCAACTAGTCATTTATAATTATGACATGTTTATTTGTCCTAATCATTCAGTGAAACTAATCAAAAAGATAAATGCATATGCTTATATTATATTAAAAAAAGTGTTTTCCCTTCACAAAACAAGAGAAGTAATATCCACTGTAAAAGTTCTATTACATTTATTATGTTGAAATTTCGTTCTCTAAGTTCTCTGTACTTTATCCTACATTTAGCATAACAGGTTCCTTGTAACTTCTGGAGTATTTACCAATACTATAAAAGCAGTAAAAGAGATGGAATTTCATTAAAACTTGTTCTAACCTTAACAAGAAGGAAAATTCATATCAAACATCACAGAAATTATGATTCTCAAACTATAGCAGCTCAAAGAAATCAATGAACTGCCTACACTCTGGAGCATACTTATGAAGAATGGGTGTTCCCACCCCTAGACCCACTCCTTGAATATTCCAACCAATATATGCCTGGGATATTTCTAAGTACACTACATAAACTTCATACTTTCTAGCGAAACTTCTGACCTCTAGATACATAGCTCCCTCCTGTTAACCTTTTCCAACGTCTTTTAATGTCTATAAAGCTCTATAGCAACCATTCACTCACGACAAAGTGAAGTGACTTCATTTAGATGTTTGCTACAGCTAAAGTCTATTTTTTGTGCAAATCTATTTTTAGCACTAAGTTTAGCCTACGTGTTTCTCATGAATGAAAAATTGAAAAGTACAAAAAGCAGAATATCTGAGAAACTATTTTAGATGGGTTAATCTACTTTAAGCTACATAAATGTCATACTTCTCTATTGATTCCTGTGCCATCTATAGTCAGGGATCTAGATACATATTCTCCTCCTGTAAGCCTTGTTTTCTGTCTTTTAACATCTAAAAAGCTCCATTCTGAGCATGAATGGCATTTACAATAAAGTGAAGTGTATGCATGATGAGTACTAATAGTCTATTTCTTGTACAACTCTATTTCTAACACTGAGTTTACCTTTAGTAATCCTTATGAATGAATAGCAGAAAAGCTGAGCAGCTAATTTAGATAGGAAGATCTACTTTAAGCAGGCAAGTAGACAGTGCAGAAGATCTATTTTTATCTCCACTAACCAACCTTGAATTAATTTGGTATTACAATATATGTTATTGTGCAAGGAAAAAATACAATTTCAGAGATTTCCTCTCTTATTCTTTGTTTCCACTGGATACACTTATCAACACAACTTAAGTGTGCACTTATCATAATTGGGAACACTCTGGTAGGGTACCTTGATAACGGGTTACTCTTTATATACTTAATATATATCAATGTTACACTTATCAGCAATATATTGCCATTCTTGCAGAAAATCTCTTAAGGCAATATTATCAGCTAAAATTATCGTGATAATTTCCAATAATATCGTAAGTCGACGTAAATTATCAGCTGGCCATATGACAGTCACCTTATAACTGGTTTTTGGGTTTTTTTTCTCCTTCATTTTACAAAAGTGACTGAGAGTTGAGATCTGAGGATATTGTGACCATTTTCCATCAAGCAAACAAAGGGAAATCGGCTGTTTTGTTGCCATAAGCCGAGCAATTGTGGAGTGGGGATTTACTCCAATCTACCATATCCATATTCACAGGTATGTAGAAAAATTTATGCTTGTACTTTCATTGTTTTTCGAGATTTAATATAGGGTTCGTAAAATCCATTAGATATACCTCTTCTTTCCCATTTTTAATGGAAGATTTGACACTTCTGTAGCTATGATATTTTAATTGCAGCATTCTTTAAGTTTCATGTTGATTTGAATTTCCCCTTTTATTTTGTGTCATAGGTTTAAAACATTGATCAGTGCCCTACAAAATGCCACAGCCATTGGACCCAATGGGGAAGTATGGTGAACCATATGAGGATCATAATATACTAAAGCTAAACTGCAAGCAATGTGGAATGGAAATGTTTTGTGGAATCAAGTGCTTGAAATACCACCTTGCCAAAATCCCAATACATGAAGCACATATTTGCCAAGCATCAACCCCAAAACATTGTCCATGTAGTGGCAGTTCCTCAGGATGCAGACCAGCTCAAGGAATATAGGAAGGAGATGGCGCAAGCGAAGCGATTGATCCTGGATAGTGTTGGAAACACTGAGAGGAGGGGTGAATCAGTGTTCCTTAGCAATTAGCACTTTAAAATCTTTTCAGAGCATTAGTTAATCTTCAATTATTATTAATCTTTATGCAGTAATAACAGTAAATAAAAGAACACAATAGACACAAGAATTTTAGGTGGAAAACCCCCTCCGGGTCAAAAACCACCGAACGTTTTTTTAATAAATTCTTTAATCTTCAGCCCCAACTAAAATGAAAGCAACAACTTCCTAGAATTCTAGAAAAGCATTCCTCTCCAGCCCCCACTGGAAGGACACCCCAATGCCCTGGTTTCTTCAATAATCAACTGAATGGATGCCCCAACACCCTAGCCAGCCACAACTCGTCCTAGCACCACCCTACCACCCTAAAGTGGTCACAGGCCCCAACCTGTAGGCGACTTCATTCACCTGCCTAGCACCATCCTACCACCCTATAAAGACAAAAATTAAATGCAAAAGTGTGGACTCCCATACCAGGGACAATGATCCATGATACAATATGATTTAAAATGATTTTGACCGAACACCCAATCACACTATGACCTGCAACCCAGCCATGACATCATCCCAACAAAGACTCATATACCTCCCAATAATGCCTTTTCGACTCTAGGTAGATTGACTCTTTTACAATAATGACTCTTCCAATGATGACACTTTCACAAATGACTCTTTTACAACTTTACAATGATGACTCTTGGCCTTGACACTTCTTCACAATATAAGGATGGCTGTCATGTCTTCAAAGGATGTCTCGTTACAATGCTTCCTTTGATTTGATACTTCTGCTCTTGAATTCTTGCTTGAAGTTGTACTTGAATCTTCTTCTACCTGCATGCAAAACTTGCCCGGCGAAACCAATCCCAAAACAAAACAAAATACCCTTCAACTTACCTCTGCCTGTAAAACACATGTAAGTGCATAATAATGAATAAATACAAATTATAATTACAATGCAAACCTAAAGTGTGCTTGTCACTTTTGTTGTTGACTTATTGCAGCAATAGAAAAAGACTCCCACTCTTGATATAGGCCTGGACTCTATGCAAGACTATATCCAAAATTGACCTAAAGATATATATAATAAAAATTGATGACAGGCCCTAGACTTGTGATGGACCAAGTTCTAAGTACAACAACAGAGACCATTCCATCAACGATGACAAGACAAGTAACATGAACTTACAACATCATATAGATTTAGCAAACTTGGTGTAGCATCAAGAATATGTAGCATAAAATGTGTAGTATCAAGTATAGGACATCCGAAAAACTAATTGTGACATATAGAGACATAAAGATATAATCGAGACATTGTATATACTTGCATTGTCCTACAAAAACATATGTCAGAGATGATACTCAAAATTCAAATGTAAACACTAATCGTACATACCTTGCTATAGGAGACTTACCCTTGACTGTTGATGTGTGGTCCTTACTGCAGTGATCCTTGAATGCATGTTTTTTCTTGCCTTCTAGGAAATCGATATTGAATCTTTTGTACCTATGTAATTTCGGATCTCCAGGGTCTGAAATTTCGTCTTGTGGTAGCACTCTGAGTCCTCTTTCCAACCCCACAGGTCTGATCAAGATTGGATTCTTCAAGAAAGAGTTATGCCCAATCTCCCATTATGACCTGATTATAGACTGGTTTAGTAGAACAAACTTGTACGAAGTGCGACATGTCACTATTGCGACCTTAGGTCCTGAAACGTTACTCAACAAACTACAGTTTGTCCTCTTTCTATGACTATTTACGAAATTTGAAACCAATGCTCAGAGAGAAAGTTATGACAATTTTCCCAACATCACATGTTTGACATGGAATTCGGGAGCCTGCAAAAACCCTAACTTCCTCAAATCATATCTCCAAAAATATAGCGAACCAAGATCTGAAATTTGGTCACGAGGTTCATCAAGATTTCGACTCAAATGGGTTTTAATTTCAGCTTCTGAAGCTTCGCAGAAAAGAGGTTATAGCGAAAATGCCATGATGACCTGTTTGAAGCCACGAAATCCCTACTAGAGGAGGATATGAGGGTCATTATTTATATGAATGTCTTGAGTTTAGAGGGTCCTCAACAAGTGAAAGTTGGAGGCATTTTAGGAGCAAATTTTTTTTTATTAATTATTGTCTATTCAATGACCACAACCAATTATGAGTGCCATGCCACAACTCCTTAGGGTTTTAGCCCACTAACTGGGGTTACTAACTTCAAACATGAATATCTATCAAACCATGAAGAATTATTTGGTGTGCCATATATCAACGTAAACATCTCCATGAGTAGAATACAACTAGAAGATCCTTGACTCACAATAGAGTAAGTTGTCAAGTCAAAATGCCCATGCAAGATCGGGGTAGCCCCTGGTGCTGCTTGGGTTGACATTAATGACAACCACTAATCAACAATCTCCCCCTTTAGCAATGATGGCAACACAAATACTCCCCTTGTGATCATGACACCTCTTCCTACTACCTTCCTCCCCCTGACAAACAGCCATCCTGCAGACCTGTACACACCTCCACTCCCCCTATCTACTCGAGTAGATAACAGAAAGAGTCTAATGAAAACTTGGGAGAATCCCAAGCTTTTGGCGAAGATACTCAAATGCTTCACGAGGTAATGGTTTGGTAAAGATGCCAGCAATTTGTTCCTTTGTGCCAACATATTCAAGCTTGATATTCCTTTCGACAACCTTCTCTCTAACGAAATCATATTTAATTGAAATGTGCTTCCTTTTGGAATGCATCACAGGATTCTAGGAGATACTGATGGTGTTGGTGTTATCGCAGAAGATGGGAATAGGCTCATCAAACTTGACTTGAAGATCTTGCAAAGTTTGCTTCACAGAGAACTTGTGTACAAAAAGTTGTTGCCGCGATATATTCTGCTTCTGCTATGGCTAACAAGATTGAAGATTGCTTTTTACTTGACCATGAAACAAGACAACCACCTAGATAGAATGTTGCTCCACTGGTACTCTTACAATCATCAACACTTCCTGCCCAATCTGCATCTGTATAAGCTTGGATAACCAAATCATTTCCTTTGGGATACCATAGACCATATTCCGTTGTGCCCTTAATATATCGAAGAATTCTTTTGACGGCAATAATATGAGATTCTTTTGGTGCTGCTTGGAATCTTGCTACTTGTCCAACTCCTGCATCACATCGGGTCGGGAGGCTGCCACATATAGGAGACTACCAATCATGGATCTATACAAGCTTTGGTCCACATCCTTTGACGAATCTTCTAAGCTAAACTTGCAACCTGTTATCATGGGGGTAAGGACTGGCTCACAATCTTCCATCTAAAATTTTTTGAGCATTTCCTTGATGTACTTGGTTTGATATATGAATATTCCTTTATCCTGCTAAGAAATCTGAAGCCCCAAAAAGTATTTCAGTTCGCCAATCATAGACATTTCAAACTCACTTTGCATTTTTGTGGCAAAGTCTTTACTTAATTTGTGATCACTGCTTCTAAAGATTATATCATCTACATATACTTCGATAATTGTTAGGTTATCTCGATCCACTTTCACATAAAGATTGTTGTCAGCACTTCCTTTCTTGAATCCCTGTTGATGTAGATATCCGTCAAGACGGGCATACCAAGCCTTAGGAGCTTGCTTGAGACCATATAGAGCCTTCTTTAATCTCCAGACGTAGTCTTCTTTGTCAGAGAGCAGAAAATTTTCAGGTTGTTCAATGTAAACTTCTTCCTCCAATTCACCATTTCGAAAATCTAACTTAACATCCATTTGGTAGACCTAGATTTTTCTCAAGCAAGCATAAGCGAGAAACATCCTGATAGATTCCATTCCGGCAATGGGAGCAAATGTTTCTTTAAAATCAATTCCTTCAACCTGTGCATATCCTTTGCAAACTAATCTTGCCTTGTTCCTGGTAACATATAATCCTTCAACTATTTTGCTCCCCCTGAACCTGTAATGAAACTGCCATCTTGTTCAAACTACCTTCCTGTCAACCGTAGACTTGTGCCATATACTACTGCATAGACTCCTCTACAAAAATTAAGGAGTAAACAAGCCAGATTGTTCAAAATAGTGGGTCACATAATGGGCCATCTTGACTTGAGTCATGATTAGAAGCAACTGTTAATTCCTCATGACCTTTTGCTTTTACAAATCCTGAAAGCATAACTGTTGAAACCTTGTTATCTGCTTTGTCTTCCTGTACCTGTTTTCTTTCTAGACCTTCTTATTCCTGCAATCTCGAGCCATGTGCCCATAGTTATGACACTTGAAGCATTCAATGTTGTCCATAGGTGATTCCATCTGATATCTACAACCACGAGTGCTATGGCCATAGTTATGGCATTTGAAATATTCAATGTTTGGCCTATCTAGCACGTATTCTCTTCTGACAAGATCATCGTGGAACCTGTCTCATGATCTTGCAAACTTGCTTCTAGGGTTTTGCAAATAATGATTGTACCTGTCAAAAACTTCACAATCCTTAACCATATGTCATTAGTTAGCACATAAAAAGCAATAACCATTAAATAAATATTCGTACCTGAATGATTCATTCAGATGCGATGGTCCTTGATAGTTGTACCTGTCAATAACTTTACAATCCTTGGCCATATGTCCATAGTTAGTGCATGAAAAACAATAACCATTAAATAAACAAACATACCTGGAAGATTTTTCATTCTTCTTTGGAGGCAGTGTTGTATATTGTTGTGGTCCTTTAATGTTGATTGCTTTGGTCTTGGTCTTTGGAGTTGCAACATTCTTCTTTGGCTTTTCACTTTGATCAACTTCCTTCTTAGAATCATCCTGCGAAGATGTGGAGCTTGTACCTTCATCAACTAGAGCTTTAGCATCTTTAATTGCCTTCATTTTTGCTTCTTCATCTATCTTATCTTGTAAGTGTTCTTTTTGTGATCCCTTGAGTTTGTTGATCTCATCACGGGTTGCATCAAGTTCTTCTTGCTTTTGAGCAAGATCTTCCTTCTTTTTTCTGCCTCCTCAACCTATAGCTTGAGAAGAGTGGTCTTCTCTACTTCTCTGTTGAGAACCTGTATTTGTTCCTTCTGCTTCTCATTTTCAATCCTGAGCCTGCATATTTCTAATGAAGATGTTTCTAATTCCTTTTGCTTTTGGTCAACAACAGATATGTATCTTTGATCAAATTTCTTCCTTCCAATTTCTACTTCCTGCATCTATTGTGTGATCCTGCTAATCTCTGCAAACGTTGTGTCGAGTTCTTGTTGCTTATGTTGGACTTCTCTCTTGAGGTCTCGTGTCGTTGTATTCTTGATTTCTTCCAATTGAGTTCTGAGACTACTAATCATCTTCTCAGACTCTTCATTTTCTTTGATGAGTTATTTTGTTGTCTTCAATTCAGCTTCCAAAAGTCTTGTCTTTTCCTTTTGACTTTTGAGTTCCTTTATCACCTTGATCACTTGATTTTGAAACTCTGTTTTACTCATTTCTCCCATTTCTTCATCATAATCAGAAGGATCCGAATCTTCAATAACATCTTGGCCTGATTGCTTTGTTGAATAGAGATTATGAAGCTTTCCCAAAGAGATTTAACTATTGAACATTGACCAACTTTTGTTTTCACAGAATTTGGCCAAACATTCAAAATTACATTCATGACCTTTGAATTGTACCTTTTAGCTTCGTCAGTAGATGTGTCTCCAAAAACAATTAATTCCCATACTCCATGTGCCTGCAAATGTACTTCCATCCTGGATTCCCATATCTAGTAATTATCTGCATCAAAATCAAGGGTTGGCACACAATACTCACTTTCTTTAGATTTTGTTGTACCTATACCTTCCTTTGAAATCCTTGTAACCTGCTTCTTTGACTTTCCCATCTCTATGCTCTGAAAACTGACTTCCAGCGGTTACGCTGTTATTGAAGGAACCAAGCTTTGAAACCAATTGTTGGAAACACTGAGAGGGGGGGTGAATCAGTATTCCTTAGCAATTGGCACTTTAAAATCTTTTCAGAGCATTAGTTAATCTTCAATTATTATTAATGTTTATGCAGTCATAACAGTGAATAAAAGAACACAGTAGACACAAGAATTTTATGTGGAAAACCCCCTCTGGATCAAAACCACCGGACGCTTTTCTAATAAACTCTTTAATCTTCAGCCCCCACTGAAATGAAAACAACAACTTCCTAGAATTCTAGAAAATCATTCTTCTCCAACTCCCACTGGAAGGACGCCCCAATGCCCTGGTTTCTTTAATAATCAACTAAATGGATGCCCCAACAACACCCTAGCGAGCCACAACTCGCCCTAGCACCACCCTACCACCTTGAAGTGTTCACAGACCCCAACCTGTAGGCAACTTTATTCACCTACCTAGCACCACCCTACCACCCTATAAAGACAAAAATTAAATGCAAAAGTGTGGACTCCCGCACCAGCGACTGATCCACGATACAATATGATATACAATAATTTTGATCGAGCACCCAATCACACTATGACCTGCAACCCAACTACGACATCATCCCAACAGAGACTCCTATACCTCCCAATAATGCCTTTTTGACTCTAGTCAAATTGACTCGTTTACAATAATGACTCTTCCAATGATGACACTTTTACAAATGACTCTTTTACAACTTTACAATGATGACTCTTGGCCTTGACACTTCTTCACAATATACGGATGGCTGTCAATTCTTCAAAGGATGTCCGATTGCAATGCTTCCTTTGATTTGATACCTCTGCTCTTGAATTCTTGCTTGAAGTTGTACTTGAATCTTCTTCTACCTGCATGGAAAATTTGCCCGGTGAAACCAATCCTAAAATAAAACAAAACACCCTTCAACTTACCTCTGCCTGCAAAACACATGTAAGTGCATAATAATGAATAAATACAAATTATAATTATAATGCGTACCTGAAGTGTGCTTGTCACTTTTGTTGTTGACTGGTTGCAGCAGTAGAAAAAGACTCCCACTCTTGATATAGGCCTAGACTCTATGCAAGACTATATCCAAAATTGACCTAAAGATATATACAATAAAAATTGATGACAGACCCTAAACTTGTGAAGGACCAAGTTCTAAGTACGATAACAGAGGCCATTCCATCAACCATGACAAGACAAATAACATGAACTTACAACATCATATAGATTTAGCAAACTTGGTGTAGCATCAAGAATATGTAGCATAAAATGTGTTGTATCAAGAATAGGACATCCGAAAAACTAATTGTGACATATAGAGACAGAGATATAACCGAGACACTATATATACTTATATTGTCCTACAAAAACATATGTCAGAGATGATACTCAAAATTCAAATGTAAACTCTAATCATACATACCTTACTATAGGAGACTTACCCTTGACTGTTGATGTGTGGTCCTTACTGCAGTGATCCTTGAGTGCATGTTTCTTCTTGCCTTCTAGGAGCTCGATATTGAATCTATTGTACCTATGTAATTTCGAATCTCCGGGGTTTGAAATTCCGTCCTATGCTAACCCTTTGAGTCCTCTTTCCAACCCCACAGGTCTGATCATGATTGGATTCTTCAAGAAAGAGTTCTACACAATCTCCCATGATGACCTAATTATAGACTGGTTCAGTAGAGCGAACTTGTACGAAGTGCCACGTGTCATTGTTGTGACCTTAGGTCCTAAAAACACTACTCAACAAACTACAGTTTGTCCTCTTTCTATGACTATTTATGAAATTTGAATACAATGCTTAGAGAGAAGTTATGATGATTTTCCCAACATCACCTATTTGACATGCAATTCGGGAGCCTGCAAAAACCCTAACTTTCTCAAATCATATCTCTGAAAATATAGAGAACCAAGATTTGAAATTTGATCACAAGGTTCATCAAGATTTCGGCTCAAATGGGTTTTAATTTTAGCTTCTAAAGCTTCGCAGACAACAAAAATATAAAATAAAGAACAAATAAAAATTAAAATAACAACAACAAAAAATTATAGCAAAAATGCCACAATGACTTGTTTGAAGCCACGAAATTCCTACTAGAGGAGGATATGAGGGTCATTATTTATATGAATGTCTTGAGTTCAGAGGGTCCTCAACAAGTGAACATTGGAGGGTTTTAGGAGCAAATTTTTTTAATTAATTATTGACTATTCAATGACCACAACCAATTATGAGTGTCATGCCACAGCTCCATAGGGTTTTAGCCACTAACAAGGGTTAATAACTTCAAACATGAATATCTCTCAAACCATGAAGAATTACTTGGTGTGCCATATATCAACGGAAACATCTCGACGAGTAGAATACATCTAGAAGATCCTTGACTCACAATAAAGCAAGTTGTCAAGTCAAAATGCCCATGCAAGATCGGGGTAGCCCCTAGTGCTGCTTGGGTTGACATTAATGACAACCACTGATCAACAATCTCCCCCTTTGGCATTGACGGCAACACAAGTACTCCCCCTGCGATCATGACACCTCTTCCTACTACCTTCTCTCCCCCTTTGTCATTAATGGCAAAGGGTAACTCCCCCTGACAAACAGCCATCCTGCAGACCTGTACACACCCACTCCCCCTTTCTACTCGAGTAGATAAGAGAAAGAGTCTAATGAAAACTTGGGAGAATCCCAAGCTTTTGGTGAAGATACTCAAATGCTTCACAAGGTAATGGTTTGGTAAAGATGTCAACAATTTGTTCCTTTGTGCCAACATATTCAAGTTGATATTCCTTTAAGCGACTTGCCCTCTAGCAAAATGATATTTAATCGGAATGTGCTTCGTTTTGGAATTCACCATAGGATTCTTAGAGATATTGATGGCGCTGGTGTTATTGCAAACTATGGGAATAGGCTCATCAAACTTGACTTGAAGATCTTGTAAAGTTTGCTTCATCCAAAGAACTTGTGTACAACAAGTTGTTGCTGCGATATATTCTGCTTCTGCTATGGATAACGAGATTGAAGACTGCTTTTCCTTAACCATGAAACAAGACAACCACCTAGATAGAATGTTGCTCCACTAGTACTCTTACGATTATCAACACTTCCTGCCCAATCTGCATCTGTATAAGCTTGGATAACTAGATCATTTCCTTTGGGATACCATAGACCATATTCTGTTGTGCCCTTAAGATATCGAAGAATTCTTTTAACAGCAATAATATGAGATTCTTTTGGTGTTGCTTGGAATCTTGCTACTTGTCCAACTGCCTACATCACATCAGGTCGGGAGGCTGTCACATATAGGAGACTACCAATCATGGATCTATACAATCTTTAGTCCACATCCTTTAACGAATCTTCTAAGCTTAACTTGCAACCTGTTATCATGGGGGTAAGGACTGGCTTGCAATTTTCCATCCAGAATATTTTAAGCATTTCCTTCATGTACTTGGTTTGATATATGAACATTCCTTTATCCTACTGAGAAATCCGAAGCCCCAAAAAGTATTTCAGTCCACCAATCATAGACATTTCAAACTCACTTTGCATTTTTGTAGCAATGTTTTTTATTAATTATTGAGTATTCAATGACCACAGCCAATTATGAGTGCCATGCCACAACTCCATAGGGTTTTGGTCCACTAACTGGGGTTACTAACTTCAAACATGAATATCTCTCAAACCGTGAAGAATTACTTGGTGTGCCATATATCAACGAAAACATCTCGACAAGTAGAATACATCTAGAAGATCCTTGACTCATAATAGAATAAGTTTTCAAGTCAAAATGCCCATGCAAGATTGGGGTAGCCCCTGGTGCTGCTTGGGGTGACATTAATAACAACCATTGATCAACGGATGGATTTCGGGACCATTTAGTCTCTATTAATTTTAGGCATGTTCTATGCTGAGAGCAAATTTACTTCAATTTTCCATATTAGCTCAATATCAATTCCAGATTAGCAATCACATTTAGCATGATAGTAAAATGAAGATAGAACAGAAACATAAATCGCAGAAAACAAGCCAAGACAAGAGGACACAAGACGTGACGCCGGCCACAGACAAACCCCAATGTGGGGAAACCCTTGATCAATTCTTCTTATGTTCTTCAATAGTTCGGTAGAGAGAGAGAGATAGTGCATATACATCAGAAGTCAACACCTTGACTTGTCAAAATAAGAGAAGAGATCTTCTCTAAGAAGATGACACATGAGGTTAGTTGATCTGAACATAGGTGATTCCTTCACCTTGTTGTACCTATCATTGTGCTACACCATCATACCATGTCCATCATCAATGTGTTGCACGATGCTAACCATCACCATGTCCATCATCGCTATGTTGCACCATCATAATGTGTCCATCATCACTGTGTTGCACAATCACCATGTCCATAATCAATGTGTTGTACCATGTTGCACCATCATACCATGTCCATCATCACTGTGTTGCACCATGCTGCACCATCACCATGTCCATCATCACTATGTTGCACCATCACCATGTCCATCATCACTATGCTGCACCATGTTGCACCATCATACCATGTCCATCATCATTGTGTTGCATCATGTCCATCATCACTGTGTTGCACCATGCTGCTCCATCATACCATGTCCATCATCACTGTGCTACAATACTGTATCTTACCAACCTTAGTTGCTTGCTATGGCTTGCAGCCTAGCAGAGCAGCTAGGCTATAGTTAGCATCCAAGCTTAGGATAGCAATTAGTTATGACTAGATGTGACATCTTTATGTCTGAGATTGGGGCCTTTTTAGGCCTCCTTCCTGCGACTTCCAGACCTTCCCTTTTGACACTATCCCTGTCATGTCAGATTAGACATCATATAGCTGAGTTATGACTGTGGCAGACCTCTTTCCAGCGTACATGAATCCATCTTTTGCTGCTTAGAACCCTCAATGACTGTGGATAGGAGGGCTGGGGTTAGGACAGCATAGAACCCTTCTTTTGTAGCAGAATAAGGCCAGCATTTAGAGTGCTACACAGAACTGCGGTTAGGTCTTTTTTAGACCAGCGTGTAGACTTAGAACCCTTGCTCCATGACATCATTTAAGGCAGAGTACTTAGGCTTCTTATTGTTGTGTAGAAAGGTCCCATTTAGGACAGCATGGAACCTTGTGTAGACTCCACCATAAGAGTTGTCCTCCATGACAACGTTAGGCTTCTATGATATCAACGTTAAGACTTCTCCTTGGACTGCGTTATGAAACCTTCCTCCCTGACTGCGTGAGCCTTCATGACTATAATTTAGTGCCTCTTCTTGTCGCATATTAAATTTCTCCATTAGGTTGTTAGGGCTTTCTCCATAGGGCAGAGTATTAAACTTCTTCATTAGGCTATTAGGGCTTCTCCATAGGGTAGCGTATCACCTAGGGAACTCTCTCTAGATCTCATCTTCATCAAATCCAAAACAGAATGAAGAGAGATCACAAGAGTGTGTGTATCCAAATGACTAACAAGCCACCTCTTTTAATACTAAAACATTGAGCGCAGGTGGGGGGAATTTGGTTGATGGCCAACCATGACGAATTGTCCCATAACACAAATAAATTCATATCTCCATGAATACATGTCGGAATCGGATGATCTTTAGATCAGTCCTACACCTCTCGACGAGAGGAATCCAAGAAAAATATCAGCTGCCGTGAATAAGTAGACCCACATGGAGTTTGGCCCTAGTTGCCAATTTTAACAGTCTCACATATAGCAGCGAAGGGAACGGCCAAAGAAATGTGGGATGCCCTCTCCATGCTATACCAGGGTACTTCTGAGCGGCAGAAGATGTTCCTGGAGGAGAAGCTAAGATGCATCAAGATGCAGAAGGGTGGAGGCATAGATCCCTTCCTCACCAGGATTCAGGAAGATCGAGACCAGCTTTCAGCTGTTCAGGCAGCACCTCAACCTTCAGAGCTAATATGATTGACATTCAATAGTGTCTCAGAGGATTATTAGGTCTTCATCCAAAGTATATTGGGTAGAGACACGCTACCAAGATGGGACAAAATGTGGGCTGATTTGCAGCAGGAGGAATTGAGACGAGCTCTATTGAAGAGCCCCATTAGTGGCGGCAGTAGCAGCGAACAAAAGGTGGTTAAGGAGGAGGAGAATGTCGCCCTCGCATCAAAGGGTCCCAGTCAAGGGCAGGGGGGCAAAGAAAGAAGAAGAAGGACATGTCAAAGGTCAAGTGCTTCAAATGTGGTGAGCTCGATCACTATAGCACGCAGTGTCCTCTCAGGAAGAAGAACAAGTCAGAGAAGCAGGACCAACAGGAACCATCAGCTGAGATTGACATGTTGTCCTTCAAGTTGGACAAAGACTTCGCGATGTTGGCAACCATAACTCTAAGAGTGAGGTGGGTTGGCTTGGAGTTGTAGCCCCAGAGAGCTACAGAGATGGGCAACGTCCTTGGGGAGTCCACCTCATGGATCATTATCTTGCTACGAGGGCCAACAGTATTCAGTAGCAGGATGGATTAGTGGCAATTGGTGCAGTCAGTACCAGCGTGACAGTTGCAGACTAATCGCAGTCAGATGCTGAGAAGCGCAGTGCAGTGTTGGCAGCAGAGCAAGTGGCTCAATAGTAGAGTCAACAACAACGCAGATTCTTCAATGACAGTGCAGATGCTAGTAACAGTCGGGACTCGGGAGACAGATGCATCATAATGAACACAATTGATTCATTATTTTGGATGCTTCTCGGTTGCAGTCGCAGTAGCAACAGATGAGAGGAGTTACAGTGTAGATGCAGTGTTGGCAACAGTATGGCAGTGTCAGCAGCAGCACAGATGCAGCATCAGAGTTGCGCAGTAATTGATGGGCAGTATGGCCAAGCATCAGTAGCGTGATACAGAGACATGGTGTTGTGGCAAGATGTGCAGCACTAAAGAAAGAACACAGTCCTCGCTAAGAGGGAGTGTTAGTTTTTGTAGCATCGAATGTGTTCTAGCCAAGAAATTTGGTGGGAAGACTACAATACAAGAGATCTCCAAAACCCAGAAACTGTTTCTAGAAATTCACCTAGAGATGACTTAATTAGATTATTAACTAGTTTTTAAATATTTCTTAAGTCTAAACTTAAGGAATATGGTTAATTAATCAGAATTAATTAAGTCAAGGTGCGAATCATCTAGAAACTCACACGGATCGTCTCCAAGATGATCCTAGCCATTGATTGAGATTTAATCTTGGTCATTGGTGCCCCAATAGTGGATTATAAGAGGAAGTCGATGGGCACTAGGAAAAGAAACACAAGAAGTTCGACTTTCTTGGCGAATCGATTTCCAAAGAGCAGCAAGAGTTGTCAAAGAGCCAGAGATTGTAGCATCAAATGTGTTCTAGCCACGGAATTTGGTGGAGAGACTAGAATACATGAGATCTCCAAAACCCAGAAATTGTTTCTGGAAGAATTAATTAGATTATTAACCAGTTTTTAAATATTTCTCAAGTCTAAACTTAGGGAATATGGTTAATTAATCATAATTAATTAAGTCAAGGTGTGAATCATCTAGAAACTCACACGGATCGTCTCCAAGATGATCCTAGCCATTGATTGACATTTAATATTGGTCGTTGGTGCCCCAACAATGGATTATAAGAGGAAGTCGATGTGCACTAGGAAAAGAAACACCAGAAGTTCGATTTTCTTGGCAAATCGATTTCCAAAGAGCAGCAAGAGTTGTCAGAGAGCCAGAGATCGAAGCAGGGTCAGTGAGGGGCAAAGACAGTGATCCAGAGAAATTTTTCTAGATTCGGAGAGATAGCAGCAAGGGGCCGAGTTATTCCCAGTGAGGCAGCGCAGAGGACTGCGCAGTTGCTTCAGAAGCAATTCGATTTTTGCTGGAGAGAAATTCGTTTTCAGTTCCAGAGGCCTGGCAGAGGATCCAAAGTATCAGAGAAGCAATTTCCTCAGTAGAGACAAGTAGAACAACTTCATCAGAGGCAGTTCAGAAGCTAGACGTCATAGGGTTTGTGTAGAGAAATTCAAAGGCTGACAAAGAGGGTCCAGGAGGACGAATTTCTACAGAGAAGTTGGGTCGAGATTGATTGTGGAGGAAGGGTAATTCCCTCAAATAATTTTGCCTAGATTTTCTTGCTATTCGGATTGCCAGTTGGGCATCCATAGATTGTACCCTCATTTGCTGCATCGGTTTTCCAAAGTTGGGTTTTTCCGGGGACATTTGTCCAAAAATAACAGTGTCATTTTATGCGTGTGTAGTAGTATTTTCTCAATTCCAGCGCTACTTTTTTCCACATGTTTTATTTCTGAGAATCACAATAAGAATTATTTGGTATTTTTCATAGCAAACTACAAATAAATTGTTAAATAAATTAACAATTAGGAAAATAATTTCCAGTTTTTGTGATAGAATGAAATTTTCACATGTATAATCATATCAATTATATACAAACAGTAACAAATATAATTGTAATACCTGTGACTTAAATATTATATATAGGTTGTGAGTTATAATAATATAGGCATTAGTAATCTTACAAATTATCGTAACACCTGCTACAGTCAAGTCACCAATACAAAATACAAGCTTTATATAATCTTCTAACACAATCTTTATATCATTGTAATTGATGTGAAGAGTCACAGACCATGAAGAGTTGCTCAACTATTGATTTTGCATCTAGGGTTTTTCATTCACAAAATTAGTCATGTTCTTGGTATTTTATAGAGATTGAAGAATTTTTGTAATGGTCGGCAAAGCAATCAAAACTATTATTCTCCCCTCCACATACTAATTTTGAGATCTGTCGAAAAAGAATATTATCCTTTTTTAATGAGGGAGGATGCATCATTTCAGTGTTTCAGTCTTCATATTTATAATATATCTAAAGGTTTCAGTTCTAAATGTTGTGATTTATAAATGGATTTGATTTTTGTAATCTATGTTGAGAAATCTAGGGCAACAAGTATTAGGTGATTTCTCTTCAATTAGTAACTGCTTATGAGTGTTTTTTACTTCTTTAGATTAAGATCTTTTCGTTAAGATATTAGTGTTCTTCTTCATCAAACAGTTGTCACTGCATGAACATAACTAGACAAGAGACACATAATGTAGGCTATGAGCCAGGGCCAAAACCTCTCACTCTTTGAGAGGCAAACCCGCACAAATTCTTCTTATAGAGAATCCAATTAACGAATACCAAGACCAAGACCCTTGACATAGTTGCCACTCCAAGACCAAGACACAAGTTCTCTTGACTGTCTTCTACTCGTTTCCTCTTCTCAATTCCTCTTCCACTTCAACCTTCTTAACATTGAAACTACATCACTGTAATATCATCTAAAACCTCATCACTGCACTAAGATCTTCATTACTGTAATACCACCGAGATCTTATCACTTGTAGGAGCACCAAGCCCTCATGGACTGTAATAATACCCAAATTATGATATCACCGAGGTCTAACACTGTGACTTGAGCAAAGTTAAGACTGCAATAGCAATGGATCCTTATTTCTGTGGTAGTATCGAGACCCTTTCATTGAAGTGACATCGAAACAAAAATTGCACTGAGACTGAGAGTACAAGACTGTGGGAATATTGAATCTGTGATGTTGGCATAGCACCGAACTGTAGTCTTCTCACATCATAGAACTATAGTCTAACTTCTCTGCTCCAATCTACACTAAGATCTCTGCAATTATACCAAGACTCTATGTACCCTTATCTGAGCTTCTTTCTTGAAATGATATCTGAACTTGTCACTGCAATTGTCCACTCGAATTTCAGAGAGTGATCCGAACTTCTTGTTGTCGAATAGACCAAGGTGCCTATTTATAGTAGTATGTCCGTCATAAATAAGCCGACATGATCTTATGAAGGGTTGTGTCTCCAAATTAGGTGAGCCGACATGACTTTCTTCATCTTGAAGCCGACTTGAAGAGGAGTAACTTGTGCTTGTCTTGGAGGGCTATTTGACAATCCTATAGGCTTATATATATTTGTAACATGCCCAAGAAGGGTTCTTCATACATGACATTGACTCTTTTTGACAAATCCTAAAGGCTCACAATGGGAGCCATCTAAAAATAAAATCTCTTGCTCATGAAACCCACGAAGCAAGCATTACAATAATAATTTTATTTTTCTTATTTACATTATTTACAAAAATTACAATTACATGTCATTATGAAGTCCGAACCTAGTTACACTTTTCAACACTACCTCTTAACTAGGGAGGTATTCATAATATACTTGGTCATTCTCAATCTGAAGAATTTCTCATAAAAAAAATCGGATTGGTAACCCAGTTGTATAGCATCATATCAACCAGCATTGTTACATAGCAAGGCCTTGACTAACAACTCTATCTCTCCACAAGATCTTAGCTCAATGCTGGCGAGACCAATGATTTATAGACACTCTCATCATTGTCTCTCTCGGAACATACCCTGCCTGGGTTCTCAGGGTGTGTTCCGTCAGGACTATTCTTATCTTGGATTCCCAGTCCTCAAATAATATCAGTCCTCTACGACTACTCTTATCTTGGATGCCCCATCTCATCCTCAAAGAACATCAGATGCCAGATGATTACCCAAACCTCCATTCTATCTTCCCAAGTGAAGACCAGAATGATGTGTCTATCTTTCCCTCTCAATTAGGGAGAACATATCTATTCCAATAAAGGAATGTACTCATTCCTATGGAAGGAATGTACCTAATCTCCCTCTGGACTTAGGAATTTCCAAGTTTCTTCCAAGTAAGAAACTTGCTTCCAGGCTCCCTCTTAATTAGGGACCTATAGCAACTCCTCAGGTGGAGATGAAAAGACAATCAGTTGCTCGAAGAGCTCCTTCCTTCGACGTCATGAATTTCTTCTTTGTCATAGAGTCTTCATATTTTGGGACTTCTTCATAGGGCACATACCATCCATCACTTTCATCCATGAGTCAGTCATGTCATCATTCCTTTCATCAAAAAGTGATCCATCAGTCTACATCTGGCCTTGCTTCATGTCGTGTTGCCTTCTTCATACTATCTTCTTCGGTAGGATCTTACATCCTTCTACATGGTCCTTCGGGAAGACATCCTCAGTTCTTCCTTTGGCAGTCCTGCATAAGCCCATCCAGATATTTGTTCAAAAATAAGAAATGAACACTTAAATCAAAATTATGTTTGAGATGGTCTTTCATCATGACATCTTCCTGTAGGCATCAACATCCTGCATACATGTTGACACATCTCCTAAAGATATATATATATATTGTTCAGGGTCTCCATCTTTTCCAGACTTCCATCAAAGTCTTCCTATCTTTCTGGGAGATATCATGGTCAAATATTTCAATTCTCAGATGTTGAATGCCTTCTTCCACGGTTGCATAGTCAACAATCTCTTCCTTTCTTTCTTCACACATGACATTCCTAGGAACTTCCAATTAGAATTCTTCCAATTACTGTCAATCACTTCATATTCCATATGAGGACATATTATGTTGATTTCATCTAGTATGACCCATGCCTTCCTGCATACTTTAATAGGATGAGATTCCTTTCCTTTGATCATGCTTCTCAAGATAGAGCAATGATCCATGTTACTTGCAACCATACAACATGAGTTTATAGTATTGAATATGAGCATACATAGCGCATTTACCTTTAGGTCATCTAGGCCTCTTTTAACAGCTTCCTTGATTGAAAAGAGCTTCAACGCTTTGATTTGCTTCATCTCTTATGTCATCATAACATCATCCCATGAATTCCACAAGTTAGAGTTCCTGATGAAACACTTGCTTCCTCTCTAGATCACTGAACCTTCCGATGAGGATTCCATCAAAGAATCTTGAGGATCTCGCATATCCCTATCTAGCAGATGTTTCCTTTTGACTGATGTATGATGAGACTTATCCTTGATAACTTCTTCCTTTTTCCCATAAGTGTCACTTAAGCTTTTTAATGAGGTCACCAAGAGTTATATCCTTCATAGTTGACTGTCATAGATTTTGTTCCAGACATCCTTCATGTTTCCTATGGTGATGTCACGAGCTCTTACCTCTAATGCTTTTCCTCTTTCTTGGACTTCCTTCACTTCTTCTTTGTCTTTCTTGTTATTGCCCTTTTTAAGCTTAGGACAATCTTTCCTGTAATGCTCATAGCAATGAATCTTAGCTATGTTCTTCTTTCCTTTTAGAGGACCAAATTTTTTAAACTTCCCCTTCCTTCCGCCAAATGTTTGAACACCTTTTGCCCTCAACCTGTCTTCTTCTATCTTGCATAGAAACCACAAGTTATTGAATGGAATAGCTTTCTTATCCTCAGAGGCATTTGTTACCTTGTTCATCAGATAGTTCATTTAGAACAATGGAGATCATCTCCTTATCTGAAATCATCTCTCTCAGAACTTGCAGTTGAGATCTTATGAAGATAACTCTTTATCCTTTGATACCTTTAATTTGTGTAGATCATATCTAAGTGATAAGACCTTCTTTATCACATCTTCAGAGAATAGTTCTACCAGCTTATCATATATCTCTTTTGATGTCTCCAATCCTGCTATATGGGGAACGAGGGGATCTTTGATTGATTCCAGAAGAATCTCTTGAGCCCTTAGATCCTTTTCCATGTATTCAGATAGTACTTGACCTTCTGATGGTTTGGAGACTTTTCCATTGATATGATCAATGACTTCATTTTCTTCTAGGACTATATCTATCCCCCTTTTCCATGCAAGGAAGTTTGATGACCCAACCAGCTTATAGATCTCCTTGCAAAACAAAGTCATTTTACCATATTTAGACTATGGAATAAAAGATACTTACTTATCAAGTGAAGATAAAACCTTCAACTTGATCACTTTGTTGATGATGATCAATGAATATGTCTTGATGTTCCTCAGATGATCCTCAGATGATCCTCTTTTAAGGACAAGGAGGTCCTTGCTTCAATGAAGGGGAGACTGCCTTGGAACCATTTGAAGATAATGATCGTGCCCTTGATCTTGCTTCTCTTGATTGAATAGTCTACAAACTTTTGAAGTTTCCTTTGGTGATGATACAGTGCAGATCTCAAAAATACTTTTAGGGTTTTGACTTTCTCCCAGATGATATGATCTTTGACCTAGAAATGCTTCTCTTAGATGGATAGACTTCTAGTTGCCTTGATTTGCAGATCTATTCGCCTTGTGTAGAAATAAGGTTTTTGGCCTTGATTATTTGATTGATGATCCCAAGACTTCTTTTGAAGTAGACTTTCTTCTTTGATCTAGGATTTGATTCTCCAATGTAGATCTTGAACTTTCGCTTTGATATCCTTCGACTTGCTTTGATGCCTTTCTTGAGACTTGATTCTTGAGTGTCTCTTTGATTAGATGCCCTTTTCTTGACTTCGTCACCTTAGCTCTGATACCATGTAGAGAAATCTAGGGCAACGAGTATTAGGTGATTTCTCTTCAATTAGTAACTGCTTGTGAGTGCTTTTTACTTGTTTAGATTAAGATCTTCTTTTCCTTAAGTTATTAGTGTTCTTCTTCATCAAACAGCTACTAATGCATGGACATAAATAGACAAGAGACACAGAATGTAGGTTATGAGCCAGGGCCAAAATCTCTCAATCTTTGAGAGGAAAACTCGCACAAATTATTCTTATAGAGATTCCAATTGACAAATACCAAGACTAAGACCCTTGACCTAGTTGCCACTCCAAGAACAAGACACAAGTACTCTTCACTGTCTTCTGCTCTTTTCCTCTTCTTGATTCCTCTTCCACTTCGACCTTCTTAACGCTAAAACTACATCACTGTAATATCATCGAAAACCTCATCACTGCACTAAGATCTTCATTACTGTAACACTACCGAGATCTTATCACTTGTAGGAACACCGAGACCTCATGGACTGTAATGATACCCAGACTATGATATCGCCGAGACTGTGACTTGAGCGGAGTTAAGACTTTGATAGCACTGGATCCTTCTTTCTGTGGTAGTATCGAGACCCTTTCATTGAAGTGACATCGAGACAGAAATTGCAACAAAACTGAAGTTGGCATAGCACTGAATTGTAGTCTAACTTCTCTTCTCCAATCCACACGAGATCTCTACAATTACACCGAATGTCTATTTACCCTTATTCGACCTTCTTTCCTGAAATGATATCTGAACTTGTCATTGCAACTGTCCACTCGACTTTCAAAGAGTGATCCGAACTTATTGTTGTGGAATAGGTCGACGACCAAGGTGCCTATTTATAGTAGTCTATTTGTCATAAACAAGCCGACATGATCTTATGAAGGGTTGTGTCTCCAAATTAGGTGAGCCGACATGAGTTTCTTACTTCATCTTGAAGCCGATTTGAAGAGGAGTAACTTGTGCTTGTCTTGGAGGGCTATTTGACAATCCTATAGACATATATATTTGTAACATTCCCAAGAAGGGTTCTTCACATATGACATTAACTCTTTTTGACAAATCCTAAAGGCTCACAATGGAAGCCATCTAAAAATAAAATCTCTTGCTCATGAAACCCATGAAGCAAGCATTACAATAATAATTTTATTTTTCTTCTTTACATTATTTACAAAAATTACAATTACATGTCATTATGAAGACCAAACCTATTTACACTTTTCAACACTCAGTGTTTTTTAAATTTAAAAAATATTATTATATTTTTTGTACTTGACATATCCTTGTCGTATCCGTATCCTTGATTTTCATAAATCTAGCGAACCCGGATCCGGATCCATATCCGTATTTGAATCCTGCTAACTTAGGAAATTAATGATAATATTAAATTCTTAAAGTAAAAGGATAAAAACCCATTTGCTTAATTGTTTCAAGATGTTTGAGACTGGTTCCAACCTCACTAGATTTCATATGGAAAAAAATAGAATTTTAGATCCTACTCAAAATCCAACAGGGTTAACAGTAACAATTCTACTAGATTCTATCATGTACAAGGGTATGAAACTAGCATTTAATCAAAAGCACCAAGCCCTCTATGTACCTCAATGTTGGTGGCATTGATTGTTGAACTACTCTATCATGACTCTAGCTAAAATGCACACATCACTCAAACAAAAACTTGATTTGACATGTTAAGCTTTTTCTATCATATTTTAATGCTTAGAGGGTGATAGTAGATACTAATGATGAGGATCCCAATACAAGCAACGATTTTGATGATATGTAGGTATTTGTTGTAGTGTGAATTCTTTTGGACTAGAGAAGCCATTTGAAGCCTCTTTGTTGATGTATTTTTGGTTCAAAGATAGATTGCACTCAGTGCTATTTTGGTTATATGCACCCTTACTCGCTATACATATGAGAAACTTTGCATTTTTGTGTACAATGGTTTGGATTCATATGGATGCACATGAATATTTATGTGTTTTTTTTCAAATTTTATATATTTATGTATTTTTCAGTCAACCAGTTTTTTGGTCCGGTTTTTTTTTTCCAATTCATGGTTTTGGATTCGATCAGTTCAATGACTGGTCTGAGTCTAATAACACTGGTTCATTTTCCATTGTTCATTTTCAGTTTTGCATCCTGACTCTAGATACTATTGACCTCAGACCGGATCTTTAACTTTTCACTCTACTATTTTTGTGTTTGAGTAATTTCAATTTATTATTCCAATCTTCAAACTTTAGTATCTACTACTTCGCTTGGAACTAATCAGATTCTAGAATAATGAATGATGAATTTAAATCAATGTAATATGTATACAATATTTTACTATTTCTATTTCACTGAATCGTTTATGAATTATGAAGCAATGTATTTCATTTTTTAATTTGAATTTGAATCATGTCTATTATACACATACACATAAACACACCCTGATGTCCCCCATCCCCCATGAATTTCCCTAAAATTTGGAGGTGCTCCCACATGTCCCCACTTTGTGTCTTCCTGTTCCCACATCCCGCCATACCAAAAACTTGGTGGAAGATTGGAAACGACAATGTTTATTTCAATGAAACAAAGGCAATGAATAACAGTGACAAAAACTGATTGTGAATATTCACTCTAAGTGGTTGGACATCCAAGGTAGAGAGAAGTTGGAGACGATTTAACTCAACATGGATTATTGTCCATTCAGGAGTTCAGGATATCAGGAATTTAGAGAATTTGAAGAGTTCAGGAACTCAGGAATTCAGCAAATGTGGTAGTTCAGGAACCTGGGAATTCAGAAAATTCAAGAAGTCAGGAATGCTACCTTATGAAAGTGATTAAGTAACTACATGACCTCACAACCGTGCAGGAGTGAAACTCTTAAAGAAGAATTTTCTTTTATGATTTTGCTGTTTCTTGTATTGTAGCATTATGATGGGGTGTTGACGAATAACACACTGATAGTATATATTATCTAATGTAAATGTCATATAAGTGACATAGAATGATAATTAGATATTATGAAATAAGGTAGCTAGGTTGTACGAGTAGCACTGTTCTAGCACTACTAGATAACAAATGAATAAAAGGGGATCAACCCCAACAGTCTAGTGTAAGAACCACATTTTTTTATACATGGTTCCACATTTATCATGTTGATCTTCTTTCTTGTATGCACAAAAATCCAACATGCCTCAGCCAAAAATATGAATATAATTAACGTTACAATAAAGGGTTTGTTGTCACCAAAAGTGAAGATTACACCCATAATTTCAACATCCTGGGAATGTAATTTCTGTGTTTGTATAAATAAAATCCCTTTCCAGTTACCAAAAACTATATAATACACTATACAGGTTCTAAAATTTTCATCTGTGCCTGATAATATCTCTAGGCAAATTACATATGTGAACTTCTATATCTGTTCACACTTTTTGCTAGAAACTTAATTGCTTTTGATAGGAGATGTCTTTGCACTCCCACTTGTATCTACTCTGGATGTACTTTTTTAGTCCCATTAACCTTATCTTTGTAGTCATTCATTGGACATTAATAAAATCGTCTTATCTATCTCAGATTAAATGGAACTTTGCTGGAAATTTGCAATTGAGCTTGTGTCAGCCAAATGAGGCAATATGGCAATCAAATAACAGACAAATTACCTGTCAGGTAAAACAATATCCTGCTTCTCCAACTCCTCCTTAAGTAGTTCAAAGCAGTGTTTTTGATTGGCATTCTCTATATTCCCAACATGATCCCTAGCAACCACAGCATCAAATGATAAAGGGTATTGATGTCAGTAAGATACTGCCTTTCTTAAAAATAATGCAACTTTCAGATATTACAGACAACAAATCCATATCAGAAAAGCAGATAAGGTGCTCAAACATTACTCCAATAACAACATAGAACACTTTATCATCCCAAAGGCCATTGAAAAAATCCTAAGTTATTAAGAACACATCTAACAAAGGGACTTTCATATAACAACTGAATTCTCGAGAAGATTCACAGCTGTTCAATAGAACAATTGAATATGTTTACTGCGATAAAAGATGTAATAACTTATAAGTTTGTGTTAATAGTGCACATGCATGAAATATATCATCTCAATGAAGGCAATATAGGCCCTAGGGGACTAGTCAAAAGAAAAGCATTATAAACATACCCCAATCCAAAAAAGGAAACATTACAAATTCTAGTAATATTCACAGAAAATCTAGCAGACACCTTGGACGGATATGAAAGTTCAATATAATCTATGAGCAAACTAGTTTAAATTTTACAGGCTGTGGTGTCTACTATATGGACCAACTAGCAACAAATTCAAATGATCATGAAGATAAACAGCTAAACATATGGGACCATTTGCCACTAATTGCATATGCTCTGATTTTATGATATAACTGGTTGATACCTAAGGTTACACATGAGAAAGGAAAACAAGTGACAGAAATTCATGCCCTACAAACAACTTTCCAGTCATTAAAAAAATAGCCACATCTGCAAGGTACACCTTCCCTTGTGCATCTACAGATTTGGTCACTGGCATGTTCCTTGCCTGTACGTAACCTGGAACAAAAAATGCAGGAGATGCACCACGTGAAAGATTGTCAAAAACAAGCCAACCTATGGATATGGGAAATATGATAGCAAAAGGTGCATCTAAACGCAGATAAATACAGCATATTAGATAAAGACATTCTAAAATAATGAGAAATGAAGGGTGTTATGAACACAAATATATCAATAAATAATAATAACAATAATAAGTATAATTAATAATTATGAAAGGACACGTCCATTAGTTGGACATGTCTTTTCAGGAAAGGGCGTTCCGCCTAGTGTTTATACAAGGCCCTCATATGTTACTAAACCATATCAATTCTTTCATACATTTATTCAATATATATTTAAATTTTATTTATCTGAGGTGGATACTTTTACATTACAAGTCTTCTGGATTATTTAACTTGTGAACCAGGTTTGGCTATCACATTTGGTATCAAAGCTAGTTAGCCATTGACCATACAAGCTGTTAGACACACACACAAAAATTCGAAGTTTCTCTGGTTAACCCAGTTTTTGACCATCATCAAGTGTTTGGCCACTAATAAGTTTTGAAATTCCATGAGGAAAAAATTACTACTGCTGCAAGGAAAATTGAAGGAAAATGAAGGAAGATAAACCAAAAATCAAAAATAAAAGGAAGCACACTCATTCGTACACATCTGCATCCATTGCCATACACAGCCATAATTCACACACTCTCACATTGCACACATCTGCCTTACAATTCGCATTATCAATTTGGTATTCAGTCACCAAACTGCTATCCACTCTCTCATACAGCTGTCAGATTGATAAATCAAACCAAAGCCCATATAATCATCCCGCCTCCTGCATGCTTTTCCATCATCGTCCGTACACCACCACTACCATTACCTCTTCTGCTGCCACCCATACACTGAAGCCATCATACCAACTACTACCATTGTTCATCTGAAAGAAAACTGTCCCCGGTCACCCTGTCATCCATTGTATGTTGTAACCTTGCCGCATGCCATCAATACTCCACAGCTGCCTCCATTTTTCTCAAATCCCAGTCAACCTGTATTACCTTGCCCCTGCCATACATTTCTGCCAGAAAATCTCGACAATCCTATCCACTCCACTCTGCCCATCCATCCATCCATTAGCCACCAAGTTGTCCATATGTCACTCAGGTAAAATTACTGCCAAAAATCGAAAATAGTGTCGGGTGGAAAGAATCATGTCCATATGATTAGCCATCGTACTTGTTATTAAGAGTAATAAACTATCAAAAAAGATTTGAAAAAAAAAGTCATAGACGAAAATACATTATTATTCCCAAGCTCATATAAAGGGGTTACTTCGAAAAAAAATTGCAAAGCCGTCAACGAAGAACTTTAATATTAAAGCAAAATGGAGTCGATCATTGAGGACAAAGAAATAGAGTCTACAACTAAACAAAAAGGAAGAATTCCTAAATCTTCAAAAAGATCTGCCTTAGTGCCACTTAGAATCAAGGGGCGCTCTTGCCAGGGAAGATATTATTATTTCTATTGCTCCTGCTGAAAAAAAGTAATTATGTTAGTCCTAAATTCATTAACCAATAAGTGGTTCCCGATTCAAATATAATTGAAAAATTAGAGTATTGGGACACAAAACTATATGACATAACTTATTTACAACTAAACATTGGGGATTATACATTTATATCACAATTCACTGTTAAATCTTTATGGAGTGATTATGGTGATATAATTGTGCATTTAACCTGGATCGAAACACTAGGGTCCTTCATCTTAAATACAAAGAAGTTTTTGACATTTCCCTATAAGAAGAAGATGATGACATTCCAAGATATTATAATGAAGTCAGAATCATTAATACCTTCATCTAAAAACTTTAAAAATATCTCGAAGGTGATGTTTTAAGAAAATGAAAAGCCAATATCAAGAATGCAGAAGGAATTTGACGTAGTTATCTTAGATAAAAATGAAGAAATTTGACACTTAAAAGATCATGGTCAGAAATTAATAGCACAAGTCAAGCAGTCCAAAGCTATGAAGCAGTCATTGGAAAACATAATAGAACAACTTATCCAAAAAGAAGCATCGAACTCTTCAGGTAAAAATGTCCAAGTTGAGAAGGGAGCAAATATAGATCCCATTAATCTTATGACTCAGAGAGATGCCAATACAATTGAAGTAAAAACATACTTGGATATTGCAATACAAGTAATATAAATTCTGAGTATACCTACAAATAAAAGCTTAACAATTAATGATGCAACATCAGTGCATAGAGAATAAAATTCCTGAAGTAAAGCAACGAAACAATACTAAGACACCTTATCGATATCCTAGTCACAAAACCAAGTACATTAACCAGTCAGGTTATCAATATCAATCAGAATGAAAACAATTAACTTATCATTCAAAGAATACTGATACCAGTATTATCAAATCTCATAATAACAATTCACCTTGGAAAGCCTATAAGTGCAACATAGCATAGAGGATTGAATTAGGATGGTCAGATCCTATTATAGTTCGACAATTTTGGTCAGCACACAGAAGTTCATATCATCTTGTATCATTGAAGATGACAGTTCGAAGAATTGGGAAAGACGCGAAGATATTACAAGACAGAAAAAGATATCAAGCCTTTTCATCAATATGCTTTGAGGATAAAGCATTTCTCAAGGGTAAGGCAATGTTATGAACATAAATATATCAGTAAATAATAATAATAAGTATAATTAATAATTATGAAATGACATGTCTATTAGTTGGGACATGACTATTCATGAAAGGGCATTCCGCCTAGAATTTATATAGAGCCCTCATTTATAACCGAACCATACCAATTTTTTCATAAATTTATTCAAAATATATTTATTTATCCTAAATGGATACTTTTATATTCCAAGTCTTCTGTATTATTTAACTCGTGAGCAAGGTTTGGCTATCACAAAGAGGTTGTAGCAGCATGTAGAGAATCTCTGGCAAGAGAGATCTGGAAATCATTTTACATAACTGAACATCAGTTATGAACAAACTTAAATAGAAAATTAACAAAAATATATAAAACAAAATGTACAAGAACTAACATATGAATAACATGTAATGAAAAAGAATTAACATAAAATGCTAACAATACGACTAGCAAAAAATGTTGTTATGCAATATGGCTAACACAACAGTAACATAAAACATCATCATTACTCCTCTCCTTCCTAATTGAAAGAAAATTCTCTATCATAGATGGGGAAATGTTGCTAAAACGTGATCTAAGAGACCCATAGCTTATGGAGGCAAGCATCCTTTTAGAAGAGGCTTGAGGGTCAGTTAGAGATATACCAAATTGATCAGTCAGTTCGATTTTCTGGAGCAGGGTTTGCTGAGAGAATCGAATCAATGATCTGTTGCAGCGAGGGGCAGTTCAGCACGAGGCCGAGAATACATAGCAGAGATATTATAATGAAGTCAGAATCATTAATACCTTCATCTAAAAACTTTAAAGATATCTCGAAGGTGATGTTTTAAGAAAATGAAAAGCCAATATCAAGAATGCAGAAGGAATTTAGTTATCTTAGATAGAAATGAAGAAATTTGCCACTTAAAAGATCATGGTCGGAAATTAATAGCACAAGTCAAGCAGTCCAAAGTTATTAAGCAGTCATTGGAAAACATAACAGAACAACTTATCCAAAAAGAAGCATCAAACTCTTCAGGTAAAAATATCCAAGTTGAGAAGGGAACAAATATAGATCCCATTAATCTTATGACTCAGAGAGATGCCAATACAATTGAAGTAAAAACATACTTGGATATTGCAATACAAGTAATATAAATTCTGAGTATACCTACTAATAAAAACTTAACAATTAATGATGCAACATCAGTGCATAGAGAATAAAATTCCTGAAGTAAAGCAACGAAACAATACTAAGACACCTTATCGATATCCTAATCACAAAACCAAGTACATTAACCAGTCAGGTTATCAATATCAATCAGAATGAAAACAATTACCTTATCATTCAAAGAATACTGATACTAGTATTATCAAGTCTCATAATAACAATTCATCTTGGAAAGCCTATAAGTGCAACATAGCATAGAGGATTGAATTAGGATGGTCAGATCCTATTATAGTTCGACAATTTTGGTCAGCACACAGAAGTTCATATCATCTTGTATCATTGAAGATGACAGTTCGAAGAATTGGGAAAGACACGAAGATATTACAAGACAGAAAAAGATATCAAGCCTTTTCATCAATATGCTTTGAGGATAAAGCATTTCTCAAGGGTAAGGCAATGTTATGAACATAAATATATCAGTAAATAATAATAATAAGTATAATTAATAATTATGAAATGACATGTCTATTAGTTGGGACATGACTATTCATGAAAGGGCATTCCGCCTAGAATTTATATAGAGCCCTCATTTATACCCGAACCATACCAATTTTTTCATAAATTTATTCAAAATATATTTATTTATCCTAAATGGATACTTTTATATTCCAAGTCTTCTGTATTATTTAACTCGTGAGCCAGGTTTGGCTATCACAAAGAGGTTGTAGCAGCATGTAGAGAATCTCTGGCAAGAGAGATCTGGAAATCATTTTACATAACTGAACATCAGTTATGAACAAACTTAAATAGAAAATTAACAAAAATATATAAAACAAAATGTACAAGAACTAACATATGAATAACATGTAATGAAAAAGAATTAACATAAAATGTTAATAATGCGACTAGCAAAAAATGTTGTTGTGCAATATGGCTAACACAACAGTAACATAAAACATCATCATTACTCCTCTCCTTCCTAATTGAAAGAAAATTCTCTATCATAGATGGGGAAATGTTGCTAAAACGTGATCTAAGAGACCCATAGCTTATGGAGGCAAGCATCCTTTTAGAAGAGGCTTGAGGGTCAGTTGGAGATATACCAAATTAATCAGTCAGTTCGATTTTCTGGAGCAGGGTTTTGTTAAACAGACATGGTTAACGAGAAACAGATAGAAAGATAAATCATGCATTGCAATTTTTATTCACAAAAGATGTACATTTATAGTACAATATGATGACCGTTGGGATTCACATCCCAAGGTCCCTTGGACTGCTTTGTCCATTCGGCTTCCACGCTAACCCTTTAGGATTTAGGTGTCCAACATTCCCCCCCTTAATCCGAAGGGTTATGTATGAGTCCAAGAAAAGAGTTGTAATACAAAATGTGCAATAACGCATGGCAGCACTAGGCTGAAATTCTGAATGTGCTCTATGAAATGTTGGTAAAAAAGGGCGGTGGTTTAAGGATAGCCACCAACACTGGAACGCTTAGTGCAGTTCCCGGAACTCTTCCAAACTTGCAAGACGCTGTAAGTCTTCTGCTAGAGGAAGTGATCCTATTGTTTTAAAGAGGGAAACCTTCAACCATAAAAGGGAGGCCTCACCCCATATAAAAGGTAAAACTTCAACCTAAAAAGGGAAGTCTCAACCTGTGATGGTTTAAGGATGACCAACAACTCTAGAATGCTTATGCAATTCCTGGAACTCTTCCAAAACTGGCAAGAAGCTGGAGTCTTCTGCTAGAGGAAGCATTCTCAATTTTGTCCCTGGAACTCTTCTAGAACTAGCAAGAAGCTGAAGTCTTCTGCTAGAGGAAGTGTCCCAGATTGCCAACTGAAGGCATGCTCAAGCATCTTTGTCTTTGGCTACAACTCTGAAACTGGTGTGGCAGGTTGTGGCTCAGGCTCGCTTGATGTGGCTTTGAAGCTTGTAGATGACCATCATTTCCCCCCCTCTCAGATACAAGGTGAGAAGATGGAGAAAACTCAACTGCAAGACTGTTCAATATTCTGGAACAAGTTCTAACATGTGTTTGGAATATCTTCTTGGCTGTTGATGCCCATTGCCAAGAAGCGATCCATCCTAGATGAATCTTTATTCTTGCAGGGTGTTTGTTTATGAAGCATCTGTTTGAAGAATGGCTAGTTTTATGACAGTGCTTACATGGATGGAGATCAAAACAGTGATCTTTCAGATGGCCAACTCGATCACAGTGTTGGCATTTCACGATTTGTTGTTGTTGTTGCTATTGTGGAAGAGGAGCAGAGTCTGGAATAGCTGTAGCTGAACTGTCACGAGGAGCAGATGAACTGTCATAAATGAAACCAGCACTCTGAAACTGAATGGGTTTTGAGTAGTCTGGAATATGAAAGGACAAGTCCTTGTCATATCCAAGACCAGTTCTGTGCTTGT
>APFE031710623.1:0-14444 GCA_000404065.3 Pinus taeda
CCACAATCAAGCCCACTTAGCTTGCTACCCCATTTGCAAAACCTTAGCAAGTATTGTGCCTCATGAACCATTCAAGACCCCATTTGCAAAACCTTAGCAAGTATTGTGCCTCATGAACCATTCAAGTAGAGATCCCTTGACTCTTTTTGAATTTAAGTATGGGGGATTACGCAGTGCATTATATTAGATATCATTTTTGGATTCAACTGTGTTAAGTCATTCAAACGTATGACCATTTCCATGAGAGGTAGTCGTAACTGACTAATTTCTCATGATTTTTGAATAGTTCACTTAGCACTCATTGCATCGGGTGATGCTCACAGGGGTGAAGAAGTGGGATTGAAACTAGTGAAATGAATCACATAGCCTCAATAATCACTTATGGGGCTTGCACCTGATAACCAGGACTTCTCGGGAGCTCACCCATCCTAGATCGCCCCTGGCTCATGCGCGATCTGGGATGGGTGACCTCCCGAGAAGTCCTAGTTACCGAGTGCAAGCCCTGGAAGTGATGATTGACGCTATGTGGTTCATTACACTAGTTTCAATTCCACTTCTTCATCCCTTTGAGCATCACTAGATGCAATGAGTGCTAAGTGAACTATTCAAAAATCATGAGAAATTAGTCAGTTACGACTACTTCTCATGAAAATGGTCATAGGTGAATGACTTACTTAACGCACTTGAATCCCAAATTGATATATAATATAGTGCACATAAACCCCTTGATATAAATAATGCTTTAAAAAGGATCTCTCCAACAATGCATTTCCCATTCTTCTATAGTGCTTATCCATAAATAATGGGTTGAAATGCATACGCATCACAAAGAAGGAATACGTTGAAATTTTTAGTGAACATTGGATTTATAAAATTTATTTCCTTCACATTTAAAGTGGATTTTTTTCTCATCCTCCATGTTTGTTTGTTTATGCTACTTTCATGGCAATTCTTATTTTTTATTAATTTCAATCATATGTGATAGTACTCGCAACATTTATAATCTGTTTTTTTCAAAGTGATTTTTATTGCTTAAATCTCATTAGTTTAGGTCACTCCAATGAGCAAAATAATAAGTGTAAGCATAGTTTAGGGAGCACTCTCTATAGCAATGTTACAAAGCTTTATTTCATGTTCACTACAAGGCAAAAGAAGAAATTATTTCTAAAAATAATGTTTAATCTAATCTCAACTTCAATGAAATACTTTGTAGTTATAAGGAACCTCGTTGTGCCCAATGAAAAAAGAAATCTCCCAAAAGTACATTCCAACTTTTAAAGTCTCCTCTCCCTTTAATCGTAGATTCCAAATTAAAGGCAAAGAGATATGTAATACTTTGTCGTATTATCGTTTTTTTTGTTTATGTTCAAACACAAAGAACCAAGACTTATAGAAAGTATTTGTGTGAATATTTATGTTATTTTTCTTTTCACATTTTGAGTACTTTCCTTTCCCTTTTTAAAGGGAATATATATATGGTTTTCAATTTTGGTAGAATTTATATTCTCTCTTTTCAAATTACAGAATCTTTTCACCTATTATAATATGTCATTTTCAAAATAGTGAAGATCAACATAGAATAAGATCATTTTAATTTCAAAATTTTTATAATTCCAATTAACAACATTAATATGAATGTCTCTCTCAAATGATTTCGACATTTTCATTCACTTATTAAAAGTGTGCTATAATAATAATTATGTTGATAGATACTTCTATTTTGGAACAAGGTTTCCATAATTTTAATTTAATTATCAATAATTATTAGGTGGATGGTAGATATTTAACCTTGATTGAATTTTCTAGAATATTCTTAGTAGTATTCACAAATCAAAGGTAGATATTTATTTCTAAAGTAGTTATACCATTTTTAACATTTTAATTAAATTGATTAATTAAAAAAAATATTATATGAACAAGTGTCATATAAAATGAGTTACAGTTTGTCCACTGTGTATTGGATAAATGGTGATTGGTTTCTCTATTAAGGCACTCCTTGATATGAAGACACTCGTTCAATTCCCACCCCGATCCAAATGATATATTAGACGTGATCAAGATGTAGCCTTACCAAGCTTACAAAAAAATGAGTTTTGGTTTATTGAGCATGTAGTATCAATAAACCATGGTACTACCCATGGTATCATGACAAAGCCATGTATAATATTATAACCTTGAAATACAAAAAAAAATGTTGATCTTATTTGAACTACTCCCATATTAAAGAAAATTAATCATTACATTTCCTAAGTTTCAGATGAGACAAAGTAATCTACTTTTGTACTACATATTACCTAAATTTTTAGTTCAACTATCTTATTTTCATGTTCTTAACACATGTATGAAATTATGTAAATATCTATTTTTAATATTAATTCATTGGAAAGTGTTATCTAATTGTCATATTCTTAAAAATGTTTAAAATTGTATAAATATTTATTTTTTATAAATATATTGTTAACCCATGACTTGAACAAAGTTTACTTTTGACATGATCTCTACTCCTCTTCCACTTGCCACTAGTTTTTTCTCCTCTAACTAGTTGAGGCTATCACTATTTTTAGCTTTGAGGCCTACGGAAGTTGTAGCCATTCAATTGGTTCATTTACTTAATAAGATAATTAGAATAATGGAGTTGAAATTTAGCTTTGAGGGAAAGTGTAGGCATTGAATTGGTTCATTTACTTATTAAGATAATTGAATTGGTTCATTTACTTATTAAGATAATTAGAATAGTAGAGTTTAAATTTATTTTTCATGGAGTAGGGTTTAGTGGAATATATAATAATAACTTTGACATGCATCATCACTTTCTTAGTGTGCACTTTCAAGTTTTTTTTCCTCTTCTCATTAATTGAAGTTATAGTTATTTTTAGATTTAAGGCTGAAAGATTCTCAATCATTAACAAATCTTCTTGTTTATTAAAACATTTAAAACAAATGTTAAATTAGATAAAAGTCAAAGATGGTTAATCTAGTTCATTTATTAGTTAGTTATATTTTTTACCTATCTCTCATAAATCACTAATTCTCCCTCTTATATAGTAAATTATCACTTGTTTTTTTCTTATCCTAAGTTAGAATTATAGCCATGTTCTTTTTTTTTTTTTTTAAGAAATGCTCTTTATATCTTTATTATTTATTATTTTCCCATTATTTTGAAAGGATGAAACAAATGTAACGTAATTATCAATGACCATGAGACAAGGAATGAAGTTGGAGTTTTCATTTAAGTATAAATTCTCCATTGTTTCCTTATTATTTAATAAATAAATAAAAATCATAACTATATTAATAATAAATAAAAATATTTATTTATTTATTTTGTAAGCTTCGCAGGATTTTTTTCATTCATTTATCAAAAAGGCAGATTACATCTATGATCAGGTGGTAAGGTGGCATCAATCTGCCCAGTGGAAAATCAATCTATTGGTCATTGTACCGCAATATAAGCTATCTAAAAACAAAATAGTTTAAGATTGTCTTGTAGAGCTATATAAGTTTGAGTATCCTTATTTCGCCTAATATCTAAATATCTAAGACAATATCAAAGTCTTCAAATCATGCATTTATACATAAAAAAAAAAAAAAAATTGAAAAACACACTAGGCATGGCATACTGATAATCATCATAAGAGTCCACATTAGTTGGATCTTTTGCGCTTGAACCTGGTAATTTTGTTTGAGGGAGACATGGAATGTGTTTTTCTATACGGATGAGGCGGGCATTCTGTTGCTAAATCTAAAATTAGATAAGTTGGAATTCTTTATGAATTTCCGAGAGAAAAAGATTGGTCTTGGCCAGACAAGTTACATGAATTGACGAAGCTCTTGCCACAATATTTTTCATAAGCCAATACAGGAAGATGGTATGTTTGTAGTAAGAGGATCAACCTGTGGTATGACTAGGGTCTAGTACCAACTCCAGGCATTCCTCAACATCCATATTTTCTTGAGCTGCATGTTGATTTAGTTCCGCTTCCCACCCAGATATAAGTTGGCGGATCTGAGGCTGAGTACCAGACTGGTAAGCCTGAGTCACTTCATGTATAAGACAAGAGGTCAATCTACAACCTTGACCTCGAACAAGATGTGGTTGGGTTTGACTGTCTCCACGTTGAAGGCCCGCACAAAGACTCTGGTCCTGAGTCACACCCGTCGTGGAGTCTCTTCCAAATGAAGGTTGCACCATGTTGTGAATTCGTTGACCATGAGACTGAATTGATGCCCTGAGATGACAACCCACAAACCCTGGCACAATCTAGGTGGCTAGCTTAAGGACCTAGTGTGGTTACCTGGAGTTGAAACCTGAAGGGATATCATAGAAGAAGTCCACAGAGCTATGAGCATCAAGCTAATAAAACAAACATTTTCCACCAAAAATGACATGGGTGTACTGATAAAGGCTAGAATCATTAACCCATGGCTCCCCGAGCCTTCAAAGAACAAAACACAGAATCCATTCAGATGAATAATCTCTCCAAGGATTTCTTCTCTTACAGACCAGAAGAAGTAATAAGAAGACGGGAAATAGAACCCAAGCACCCATGCATAGAGTACAAATTGAATGTCAGTGTGCAGACCCCAAGTACATTCCCATCCGGGAGGGAAGAATACCATAACTAACTGAAATAATTCGGCCAAATTAAGGCAGCCCATCAGAAAAAGCAGCGATTTCCTTCCAAAAATTTCCTAAATATAGTCTTTCTAACCTGAAACATTGTCTGAGAGACCCAATTCCCACAAATTATCAAAGAGAACTTAAAGGAAGGGATAGGAAGGGGAGAATACATAGATAAAACATACCCGCAGACACTAGACGTTGTATATCAGGAGAGAGTTGCTGTACCAAATCGACTGGCTTCGGAAGGAACCTTAAAGAGTGTACGTGAAAATTCCATTGAACCTATAATGAAACTAATTATATTACCTCCGGCTCGAACCAAACTCATAGCATAAAATTCCAAGCGTAAGGTATCACACCAATTTCTCTTATCGTTATTAATGCCTTAAATGGGTATAGCCACTTTGCAAAAGTTGACGACTGTGTGAGGGCCTAAACCATACCCCTCACCATCCTTTCGCCTTGATATATGCTAACCATGACATGAATCCCGAGAACTCCAATGCTCCACCCTCACCCCAATCAGAAAAAAAAAATATATATATATATATATATATATATATTTTTTTTTTAATTAATTCAAATTTATAAAAACACAATAACATTTTTTATAACTAATTAATACTTATTTTAACAAAATTAAATATAAAAACAAAATATTACATTATAAATAAAAAAGAAAGGCGATTGTATATTATTCTTTGTAATTATACGACAAGCGTTTTATAACTAATTATTTATACTTATTTAACAAAATTAAATATAAAAACAAAATATTACCTTATAAATTAAAAAGAAAAAAGATTGTATATTATTCTTTTTAAGCGCACCCCTAAAGCGAGGATTCTTAATTACCTTAAACAACGTATATTAATGATGGGAGGATAGTTTATTGTTGAATACAATTGTTAAAAAATATTTTTTATTATATTAAAAATGGTATATTTTTATTCCAAAAATTAAGAAATTTCTATATACCATATATGTTTTTTATGAGGTCTTAAATCTCTTAATTTATTTATGAAATTGGTTTTGTACGTTAAAAAAAAAAAAATTAAATATGATAAATTTAGTTAAATTTAGTTATACACGTTTCTTCTTCTTGTAATATTAACTAATAAGTTGTTGTTAGTTGATTTTGTCAAATATCACTCTCAATGGCTAAAAGATAGGCTTGCCAAATAAAAAAGTAGTCCTAAACCAAAGCCTCATCCATTTTACTTATTAAAAGTTAATTAAATTATTAGTCCCTGCCTGGGACTATTAGCGTTCGATACGCAGTCAACTGGCTATTAGTTGATGCGTTGACCGCAAATATGTGCCGGTTATTTACTACTTAACCAAAGTTTACCTGCGCAGTTTCCTCGCAAAAAAAATTTAGCCAAAGTTTTTGTTTGGAGGTCTTATTGCCGGCCTCACGTCGCCCGATGCGCTCAACTCAATTTAGCCTAAGTTTTTTATTGTAAGGTGCCTGTTCTCCGTGTGCGCGCAACTTAATTTCACCTAAGTTTTTTATCCTAAGTTAAACGCACTGGTTTGCAGACAGTGGAGAGCAAGGAGCCGTCCGTCTTGCGTGATGCTTTAAATATCATTCCTTGGCTGATCTTGTGACACGTTGCACACAGAGGCAGGCCGAGTTACAGACAAGAGAGTCGTGTACAACATGTTATTCGAAACATAGCCTTAATAGTAAACGCGTACAAGTCAGCACAACGCGCAGGGCGATCGGAAGCGTAAAACATATGGAAGAGCCAGGATTTTCTTCCTTGAGGATGGAGAAGGAAGCTTGACATTCAATCCGGAAGGATTTCTACATATAATGACGATCTACAGGTTTAATAAAATCAAACGCAAAGAGAGGATTACGTAAAACGATCTAGCTTGTGGCATAAGGACAAAACGTCGGTTGCAAAGGACAAACTTCCGGGCCTCGTTTTCTCGAGAAGGTATATGCAGAAGCAATCTGACTTCGCCCTTCCTATTTTAGGCATATTTTAAAAGCGCGGCGATACAAAGATCCGGATTAACGAGTTCCTTCCTTTGGATTCTCGAGTACAGGCTATTTTAAAGATTGTAAAGGCTCCGGGCCATAGTAAAGATTGCGAGGGCTCTGTTCCATTAAAGATCGCATCAGCATTTTCATTTATAAATTCGGAAGGCCTGTGGCCGACGCATAAGAGCCGAGCCTAATCAGGGTCTATGAAATTTGTCAACGGAAGGCGACAAGCTTGTCAATTTCTTGGCGTTTTCATCTTGTGAATCGGAGAATCGGTTGAGGCCAATACAAAGAGATGTGTTTGAGCTTTAAATATCTCAGGAAGACGTTCAATCCGCAGCCTGCATCTGAAGGTAAACCAATCGAGCCATTTATTTAATTATTTGCATGTTTTCTTGGCTCAGAAGCTTGTATATTTCAGCTTGAAGGCCGTAACCTAGATTAAATACATGTTTCTGGTTATTGTGTCTCAAGAACTCCCACAGAAATTATTACAAAGCAATTTAATGTCAACTTAAATGAAAGCCCAGAAACTTTACATGAATTTTTTTAAATTAGCACAACCTTGCTTAAAAAGCTTCAAAATTTTATGTAGACAAGCTACATCAGAATCTTTGAACATCATAAGCAGCAATTGGCTTGTTTTGCAACTGCATTCACACTTGCAACTCGATGGTTCTTAATTATAGCCTGGAATTTGCACCCCGGGCAGGGACTACCGCTACGGCAGTAGCTCCCTTGTTTTAACCAAAATCACACTAATTTTATTTGATTAAAAATTAATTAAGTTGTATAGGGTTTAGTCAATTTTCTCTGATCTATATTGGAATGTGGATGTTTAGTCAAATCTGATTCCAAACTTTATAATAGCAAAGTAATTCTTTCTTTAAAAAAAAAAATTAATCAAGTTGAAGATAAAAAAACAACACAATAGTGTATGTGGTGCACCCTTCTATTTTCTTTTTGCAATGGTCTCGCATTTTTTCCAAATCCTTATAATAATTAAACATAATAAAATTTCTAAATCTTTACCATAATACAAATAATGGGATAATAATTTGATATTTTTAAATTATTTTATAACATATCTTGATATTACAAACTAATTATTTTTTAATTTAAGTTAATGATTAACATTTAAATTTAATTTAATTTAATAGATAAAATTTACAATTACATTTATAAGTATTAATAATGTAAATGTCAATGCATAATGCTACCCAGAATCTGAATTAACATTTATATACTATTAATGTACCCAAATAAAAATAATAGGTGTATCTAGAAGATCCATCTTAAATATAGATTTAGCATAAGCTAAGAGGGATCCAATTTCTTCACATGCATTTTTTTTGAGTCAACATTATTTAAATGTTTTGTATACTTATTTAATTTTTTTATTTTTAGAATTTTTAAATTTTATTTGGGCTAACATGAGCAATTTCAATTTTGATGACGACGGACATCCTTACACATCATACTAGGTTGTAAAATGAACCTCTCAGCTTATTGTTGAGCCTTGAGTGACAATGCTAAAACACATATTTCCTATTATAAATTGATTTCACTTACCACTACCAATATTTTATGTTTGCAAGGAGTCAAAATTGTAGGATTTCTACTGATTACACATTTAATATATGATCTACCCATATGCCAAATGTGAGTTTTCTATTCATTTCAAAATGAGAGGTAGTGTTGCTACTTTGATCTCCTATTAACTTACTAGTTATGTTGTTGAATGTTTGTTAGACCCAACATAAAGGCTAATGTTGTTTGTATTGACCTCTGATATTCGATTCATAAGCATACATAATGGCTATGCTTTGAATGGTATGAGCGATTCAACAACCTTCTACCAAAGGATGGTTGATGGATTACTCAATGCCCCATGGTTGATCTATGAAGACTAATATGGTGGAATTATAGAAAGATTAGAAGGAAAAAAAATCTTGTACATTTTCAATATGGAGAACAAGAATCTCAATTTTTTCTTAAGGCCTAAATGAGATTTATGATCCTAACTAAGGTCATTGTTGTGACTGTTAGTCTCACTCTCTCAATAATCAATTAATAAATCCAAATATTAAATTAAATTAATAAAATTATCAGAATTTCTCAAACTAAGGATTCTAGTTTGGATGAGAGATTCTCTCCAACTAGCTCTCCTAAATTAGTGTGTAAGTTGAGAAATTGTCTCAACCAAATGAGTCTAAGATAGACGCACTATATTAAGACCACTTGCACATGTATTTAAATGTATTATTAAATTATTTGAATAAGAGAGAACTACATGAGTATGAGAGACCACATGATGGCTCTCTGCATTTTCCACTAGTTTGTCTTTTGTGTGTTGCTAGTTTGAAATTATTGTGTGTTAATTTGTTGTGTGTGTTTAATATGGCTAAGTGAGTTTCCTTCATGTGGTATCGGAGCTATTGTGGTTCTTAGGCCTGAATGAATTCATGGTAGTTTTCCATGGAAAATCTTATTGAGGAGGGGAATGTTAACCTTACTCTCTTAAAAATCAATAATAAATCCAATTATTAAAATAAAATCATGAGAATTCCTCAAACTAAAGATTCTAGTTTGGATGAGAGATTCTCTCCAACTAGCTCTCCTAAATTAGTGTGTAAGTTGAGAAATTGTCTCAACCAAGTGAGTCTAAGATAGATGCACTATCTTAAGACCACTTGCTCATGTATTTAAATGTATTATTAAATTATTTGAATAAGAGATAATTACATGAGTATGAGAGACCACATGATGGCTCTCTTCCTTTTCCGCCAGTTTGTCTTTTGTGTGTTGCTGGTTTGATTATTGTGTGTTAATTTGCTGTGTGTGTTTAATATGGTTGAGTGAGTTTCCTTCCTATCGTATCAGAGTTGTGGTGGTTCTTAGGCCTGACTGAATTCATGGTAGTTTTCCATGAAAAATCTTATTGTCTATATAGTTTTTGGTGCATCTATATGAAGTCACTATTGGAGTTGTGTGAAAAATGGATATTTGCACGAAGTCCATCAAATGATTGAGGAGTGTGTACTGCCGAGGGACGAAACTGGTTGGAGGTTATTGCATGAGTCCATTGCTCTGGAAAATTGTGGGTGATCAGTGCCTATCATAGCTACAGTGATCGGACTGGTGTATCGTGACTGTGTTGCATAACCCGCTAATTGGATATGCCCAATCACCATTTGTGTATGGTGGATACAAAGTTTTCTGTCACAACACCGAAATCTTGAACATTCATAGAGTGAGAGGAGAAGAAAGTCGAGCACTGTGCATAGGGAGGTTTTTTTTGGGTGTAGTGATTTTTATTGTTTGAATTATTCACTTCAGAGAGGATGCCTTGTGTATTGATTTTCCCTTGTAAATCGACTTGAAATTTCAGTATCGTGATGTGTACCAGTTATATGTGGAGAGAAAACAAGTTGCCATGCTGTCCACCATAAATGTGCAGAGCTACAAGTGGGCTAGCGATCATTTATTTATTGCAACGCTGAGCTCGGATACCCTCATAGATATCTTTGGATATTACTCCTCTCAACATGTTTACAGTGAGACGGAACTCCTTTTTTGAAGGCATTCAAGGAGTGTTTGTTTGTGTGCTTGTCTAACCGATCGTAATGTCCTATTCAAATCGGTTGGAGAAGATCTCTTTAGATTATGAATAGTGTCTTTAATCCATTCATTGCCCTCTGTATTGCTCTCTGTTGTTAAAGTTTCTATGATCTCTTCTACGGTATCCTTGGAGAAGCATTTGTCAATCAAAGAACGTTTATACAAGATACTTTTCTTGCCATGATGGACTTGAAGCGAAAATTCTTCAATTGCTGCTCTGACAATGTTCCTATCTCTAGAGTTCAAATCAACCATGCGTTTCTCCAATTCTTCCAATTTCTCTGATGGAATATAATGAGTGCCGAGACGAGTTGAAATCATTTCCACACCATCAAGTCGTGCATCTGTTAAGGCCATTTCTCGTAGATCTCAACTAATCGGATTATCACTTCCCTGCTAATGATATTCAGTTTACGTGGGTTATTAAGAGTGATAACTCGTACACGACCTTTCTCTTCATCTAGGACATCTTGAGGAGCTTGAGATTCAGGTTTGCTCTCTGCCATTGGATGTGCCATATAAGCCTTTAAACCAGCACAAATTCCAAATGTTCTCCACTCAAAATTACTTGCAGTAAGGAGAACCAGAGATGTAATGAATTGGCCTAAAAATGGCATGAAGGAGTCTCCTTAGAACTTGCAAGAAGGGCTGAAATCGTAGAGTTTGAAGATGGTTGGGAGTAACAGAAGCTTTTAACAGTCGACAAGGGAGCTCACTTTAGCATCTTTCAGAACCCCAGATATCGCCAGTGTACACAGCTTTAGTATCGATCTCTCTTGATGTCCAAATCCAAAGTTCTAGTGTAAAGTATTAGCTAAAGTCTCTCCAACAAGGTGTGCTTTATTTTTTTAAGAAGGGAGTGTGCACAAAATTTTGATTTTTTAATTCATTTCACTTTTAAAACGTAAAATCATAAACATTAATTCACCTTTTAGGTTACATCATAAGCTGATTTTTTTTTATAATGTGATATCAAGTCTTTGGAGGAATAAGGACATATTTTAATATTTTGGAGAGATAAGGAGTATTTATAATTCTTTATGTAATAGAGTAATAAGTGATTTTATGGAGTTATAAGATGCATATTTTGTATTTGGAATGATAAGGGGTATTTGTTAAGGAGGTCATTTTTTTTGACACTTAATCTTCTGGAATGTGAACAGTCATCAAGAAGATGAACTGATCAGTCACATTCATGTGTATATAACAATAGCTATCTAATGAAATAATCGTATCAGTTTTTCTGGAGTTACTGCTGGCCTGACATGGTATCAGAGCACAGGTCCCACGTTCCTTTTTTTGGCATGCCTTGTAACTCCTCTATCCTCTGTCCACTGCCTTCTGCCTAACATGCGTTAAACTATCCTGGTATGCACAGTAGAAGCATGGTGAACGTTCGATGAGGCTGCGTATTGAACGCTGGCTTCTAACTTTGGTGAGATTATCTCAGACCCGTCCTCTTGCAAAAGAAGTTCATCACTGTAATTTGGATCCCAATCTCGCTCTTTGTCATTGTGCGATTGAAACCCTTGATTTTTTGAAACGCTGTATGGTATCTGTGTTTTCATTTTTGGTGAATGCATATATGACTGTGGTATGACATATTGTCTCCCTCCGCATACCTGGTTATTTGTTTCAAAGCCTTAATGTAAGATCTAGTTTGTTAAGGAATATATGTGAAACGTTGTTGGCGTCTCTGTGGCATCTTTGAGATCCAAAACTGTTGACTGATAGCCTCATTATGTGATTCATGCAAGTGAGCTTCAGTCTCACAGTCATCACTAGGTTTACGTAAGCGAATAGCCGAACCCTCGTTAGCATTTTTGTTTCAATTGCGCGATGATGGTTTTTCTCCTGATTGCCTATAACTATGGTAACGAAATTTAGCAGTGAGAATGATATTTTCTACTGCAAAGAGACTTACAGCATACCAGTGTTTGGAGACTCTGTGGATCTTGATTATAGTGTGTTCTATTGTATGTTTTAGATCATTGTTCACGATTAACATGTAGTTACCGAAATCCGCAGCATATTTACAATATTCTACAGCTTCATATCATGTGATTGAGCCTTCTTAACCCATGTTGCGAAAGTGAAGCCAGGTGATAAGTTGTGTTTGCATTCGATTTATGCTTTAAGAGTTTAAGTGTTGGCGCAGCGGAAGAGTAAAGGGCAGTGTGTTGAAGCTTTGTAGTAAAGGGCATCATTTAACACAAAGCGCTCAACTGTTTATGTATATGGTGTGATACATATTACAGCGTTTAAACAAAGCATTCAATTGTTTATGCAGTGATATATATGTGGTGATATATGTTACACTAGTAACATGTTATCAGCATTCATCTCAGAATCATTTTTTTAGCAGCAAAAGTTTTTCTTTCCCTCCACAAAAGCACATTTTTTTTGCCATTAGAAGTATTATTCTATCAGCAGAAGCTATTTTTTTCACAGAATGCATTCAATCATCTCTATGGTGGGAATAGTTCTCACTGGCAAGGAGAACTATCCTGATTGGTCCCGGATGATACAACACACCCTCATCTTCAATGAGTTGTTGAAAGGAGTGTGTGTCGGAGAAGGAGACAGTGACCCAGAAAAGCCTACATCAGACAAAGAGCTCGCCATCTGGGAAAACAAGAACAGCAAAGCATATGCATTAATCACAGCATCTGTAAATAAGGAGGTGAGTCGCCACATTTCAACATATTCAACTACCTTTGAAGCTTTACAAAAGCTAAAAGAACTCTATGACTCACATTCTTCACTTGAAGTCGTCCAACTTATGATTAAACTCTTCACTCTTGAACTGCAAAATAATGATCCTCTTGCTCTTGCATCTGAAATAAAGTCTATAATGCATGATACCAAATCCACTAAAGTTGAGCTTGATATCTCTCTTATTGCTTTTCTCAAGGCACTTTATCCTACATACTCCAATTATCTTGAGTCTTTGCAAGCAAATGGAAATATCAAAGATATAACCTTTGACTCTCTTGTGAAAATGTTTGCTGAAAGAGAAAAAGCCTTTGGAAAGAAGACAACCCCTGAATCTTCTGAAGAGACTGTATGCCTGGCTCATAAAGAAAAGTATCCTGCTTAAGATTCTACAAGAGGAAGAGGTGGACGAAGAGGAAGAGGAAGATATTTCAGAGGCAGGGGGGGGGCAGACATTCTCAAGGAGAAAAGGCATATTTACATTGTATTCGTTGCAAAAGAAATGGATCACATGATGCCTCTACATGCAAGCTACCATGGGACAAAATTGAGCAGAGAAGAAACCAATAGAAAGGTAAAATTGATGATACAGACAAAGGTAAAGCACCTGAATCCGCTCACTATATTGAGGCACAATGTAACATTGGAGCAAATGAAGATTTGTTTAATGCTTCACTTTCTTCTTGGAAAAATGATTGGTTGCTTGATTTAGGAGCAACCTGTCACATGACTCATAGAAAATATTTTTTTGAAGATTTTATTGACAATGTTGATGGAGCAGTATACTTTGCAGATCAGTCAAAAATCAAGCCATCAGGGCTTGGCACAATCAGGCTTAAACTGCTTGGTCTTCCAGACTTTCTTCTGGATCATGTTCTATATCTCCCAAAACTCAAGAGAAACTTGCTATCCTTGGTCCACATCCGCTAGCAAGGTCACTCCATTCATATGTTTGATGGCAAGCTTGAGGTAAGAAAAGCATCTGACCACTTACTTGTCATGAGGGGAATAGAAGAAGAAAGGCTTTTCAAACTGCAAGGAACATCTGCTCATGCACAACATTTCTCATATATTTCTCATTGTGAAGAAGGTACACTTCCATCAAGTTTATTATGGCATGCTAGATTTGGACATTTAAACTATGACAGTCTCCGCTTATTGAAGAAAAATGGTGTTGCTGGTTTGCCTACAATTCTTAGAAAACTTAAGCAATGTGATGCTTGCATTCTAGGAAAGCATAGAAAACAATCTTTTCATGATTCACATTCAAGAGCACATAGGAAGATTGAACTTATTCATTCAGATTTATGTGGTCCAATGCCTGTTTCTTCTGCAAATGGAAATAAATATATCATGACATTTATTGATGACTACACCAGAATGTGTTGGGTTTATTTATTGAAGAACAAATCTGATGCTTTTCAAACATTCAAGAATTTTCATTAATGGATTGAAAATGATGCACAATCATATATTGGGTCTATTCGC